>WBNM01032328.1:15442-29700 GCA_013399055.1 Ramphastos sulfuratus | reverse complement strand
CTAGAAATGGGTAGATGCAGATTTTATATATGACACGAGGATATTTGATATTATGTAGAAAGATACTGAAATATAAGAAGACTAGAGTTTGCAATCAATTTGCTTTGTTACAGGATTTTTCTCGTCGTGTTTACTCTGCTAACCACACTGTCTCTCTAAACTAATAAAAAATTAAAATTATTAAATCTACTGTAAATTATTTCAGATTAATCAAAGTTTACCATGATAATTACCTTATTTTCCATGCATTGCCTAAATGTTTCATGGAGCAATGCAAAAATAAATTAATCCATGGCATGCTCAAGTCCCTCTCCAAGACGATAAAAGCCATCCTTGTTATGATGAACTAGACTGACCATTTTGAAAATGTGTTCCACTTCCCTTTTGATGGAAAAGGTTCGGCAGATTTGTCTTCTCTTTCTAGTCCCCCATTTCCTTCACAATTTCAGCTTTCAGTTGAATGAGTTCTTTGTAAGCTGAATTTTTAAATCAAAAGCAGAATAAACCCCTGCAACCCATGAAGAATCCCAGGTCTGTGGTGTTAACCATGTGAAATGTCATCTCTGTAAACCTGTTTGCAAAATTAGATTTTTTTTTTTTTTTTTCATGCTATGGTTGCAGAGAGAGACAGTTCCCTGGATAAGAATCTTGAAAAATAGTTCCACATTTTTTTAGATCCTCTTCCTTGCTCAGGTTAATTCCTGGATGCCATTGTTTATAAAATTGGTTACTTGTTATTTAAAATCAGCTAATTACAGGACACATTGCTAATTACGAGCTTTGATTATCCAGTTAATAGGGGTCATTGTGGAGTGTCTTGGGTGTTTAATACTGAGAGCTACATAGGCAGATCTGCAGTCCAAAGCAGTTAGGGTAAGTCAAGTAGCTGAAGCCTCACCCTGCCAGTGTTTCCTTCATCTCTTCAGGGTGCTGGGTTTTGGGACACTGTTGTATAGCCACAAGCTTTCAGTGGGGGAAAACAATGCTTTCTTTCTGATATCCCATTATGTAATTTTACAGTAAGAAAGCCAAATAGTACCTATTTGCACACAGCAAGTGTGGAAGTGAAGAAGTGCTTTCTCTGTTTGCCATATACCTCATTCGTTCTTGTTTAAAGGAACGCACAATTGAAAGGCAAGAGAAAACAGAGAGGCTAGGCTGATTTTTTTGGAGCAAAGCATGAAGCAGCAACAGTGTAACTTTTTTTTTACATCAATATTCATGATGCAAGGATAAGCATGGTAGAAGGATACCTAGTCAGAAGCAGTTACATGCTCGTTATGTTTGCCACAGAAAAATTCCATTTCTATTTAAAATAAAAAGTACTTGCATACATGGAGGATCATTTAAGATCAACAGATTTAATATTTATGCAAATACACTTCAAATACTCTTGTTGATATGTGATAAATACCTTTAACATGAAAAGCTTTATATTTTGTAGCCACTCTAAGGCAAAAAAAGCCTCACAATTTTTTATCTTTCTTCTAGAACTGAGGAGTGATTAATATGTTAAACCTAATAGCCAAATGCAGCCAGAGAGAAGTGTGTCTTCCAAAAAAACACCTTTTGGGGAAGGTTTTGTACTGTGGCTAAATTCCCCTCCCCTTTCTTCTTGCACTTTAATTTCTGTCTCCTTTCATTAGTTTATGTCTTTGGCTACATAAATTTCTACCAGATATTCAGGCTCTTGATTTTCTACTGGGTTTTTTGGGTTTTTTTTAATTGTTTTTGCTATAGTTTCTGGAGGTCAGAAGGCAAGAACAAGCATAGAGTAACATCGGAAGTCAGCTGTGGTTTTAACAGAGGGGAAGAATTTTAAGACAGAACAGGTGAGGGTCGATTAAAAGGTGACAAGTCTGTAGAAGAGCAAGGCAGATGGCAGGCAGTAAGAAGACCAGTGCTAGATGGGAAGCAAGAGGAGTGTGACCAAGAGATTAATTTTGTGACTGTTCGTGTCTCATCAAACTGAGGGGAAGTGGTTGCTACTTTATATATTTATCTTAGAGATTTTTATGCCAGTGAGTGCTTCCCTGAATGGAATTCTGCCCATCTCAGCTGTATCCAATTGGAAAAATAACAGAAATCAACTGCCCATACAGATACTGTTTCTCTGTTGCTTCTCTTATAACACAAAACCCCCTCCAGATGCAAATGAGAATGTCGGTAATGAAAATTATGTATTTCTTGTGACCATAAATGTGAAACAATGTCAAAATCTATCAGGATGGAGGAAAAAGAGAGGATAATGTCAGTGGAAGAAAAGGATAAGTAAAATAAAATAAGGTTCTTGTGAGCAAGGTATTTGCACACTTGATGAAAAGCTAGTAGCACATACTACCTACATGGTCCTTGTTTTTCATTCCTTTATTTACTACAGACAGATGGGGATACCTGGTTAAATCTCCATGTTTTATGCACTCATTCTTTCTTTAGGAAAAAGTGAGCAAAGCCATGTCTACTGCAAATCTTTGCCATTATATGATTTTACAGTGCTGTGCAAGAAGAGCTTCAAGAATAATGAAACTTTTTCATTACATCTACTTTTACACAGGAAAACATGAGTTATGCTGATATACAGAACAACTGTATCTACTGTGAATAATTTTGCTTCTTTTTCCCAAAAACTTTCTTTTTTTGTTACTGATGTCCTTTAGTGTCATAAAAAGAGCAGAGACTTGTAGCAAACTGTGGCGTGCTGGCTTGCTGAAGCTGTTGCCATCCAGGAAGATCATTATGTGGTGATATTGGAGGTAAGAGAACTGGTACCTAAAAGAACCGTGGCGAGTCACACTCCTTACTGTGAAAGAAATTCAAAAATAAGCTCACTGCTACTGATCTAAGATACTGTTGTTCTCTTATGGCTTGAACAAGGCATAATTGTCTTGGGATTTGCTGACTTTATTGGTCAGCCTCGACTCTGTAAGGAGTGCTGTGAACGGCAAAGCGAGTCTTGTTGGGAGGCTTTTCCTCATCTCTTTGTTTAGGATTTCTATGATGTGCATTGGAAGCCTGTACTGCCCTATAGTGCATGTAAGGTTGTATCATAAATTCAAACCAAATTAATGATAAAATTCTTTTAGAGAATTCTAAAAGTAACTGAAACTGTCATAGGTGCCTCTTAATATGTTGCATGCATTCAACTTGACATGTGATATAAACACTTACTAAAAATCACTGTCTTCTAAACTTCTTACTATGGAACACAAGGGGAGAAACGTTCAGAAAGTTTCTTGTGAGCTAAGCAGAATTGTTAAACTGGAAATCTGTTGGTTGCCCAAAATTTTCCCAAGTGTAGCATGGGACAAGTTTAGCATGGAAGTACGTCCTGAAACTAACTAGCTTCTTACTCCAACTGAGCATATCACTGCCATATAAAACTTGGCACTACCTCTCTGCCATAGCGGATAGTGCTTGGAATATTATCCAGCTTAGTTGTAACCCTCCTCAGCTCTGGTGGTATCAGGTTTTCCATGACAATATGGATCCCCCTTTTTCTGGTCAATATGGCAATAGATTGACAAAGAATAAATAGTAGTTAACAAAGACATTGTCTCATTTGCAGGACATGAGACAGTTTGTTGTGGTTTCTTCATTTATGTTTGAGATTGTTTGTTTTTGTGTTTTTTCATTTCGCTTTGTTTTTGTTATTTTTTCCTCTCCAGCAGCCTGTGTGATCTGTAATATGTACATTGATAAGGAGCAGGAAAGCATGGCAGTTCAGTCACGGATACAATCTACTGGAAATGCATTTCTTCTTTTAGATTTCTGTGTTTTTTATATATTTTTGCCTTTTTGGTTTTTGCATGCTCTGCTTGTATATTTTTTGAAGTTCTTTGAATCACTGGTTGGCTCTTCAAGAAAATTACAAGAACAATATGTCTCCTGGGACCTACCCAGATTAAGAGAACAACAGAGAAATAAGCAGTCATACAGTAATAAGACAATTATTTGGGGCTGTCAAGAGCATAAGAATTAATTTTTTTTCTAAAAGTTTATTTTCTCTGAGATTAACATTGCTGCACTCTAAGAAGTGGAATCAGATCACTTGTGTTATTAAACGTCTACGTATCTTGAACATCAGTTGCAAGTGGAGACACTTATCTGGTCTGCACACAAGCTATTACCTTCTTCTGCATTTGAGTTTTATCTGAGTGCATCTGCACTCAGTCACCTGAAGTGACTAATTTTCAGTCATCAGTACCTCAATCTAAAACAAAATACATTAAAAAATCCAACACTAAGCAAAGATTTTCCAAGAGGTCAAATTTGGCAGATTATCTGTGCTTCAGCACCGAAGTTCTCACATAAGCTAGTGTACAAGCTAGAAGAATAAAATATCTGATAGCAATTTGTGCCTATGTACAGCAACAGTCCCTCATCCAAATTTTCATCTGTTTTTAAATTTAATGAAATGATTGTTACTTGATCAAGGACCTAAAGATATCTCTCTTGCTCTTCTTTCACGCTTCTCCTGAGAAATTCACAGCTCTGTGTCCCTGCATTTATGCAATACTTACATCTGAATACCATAAATTGCCTGGGAAATGCTTGTAGAAGCAATAAGATTATCAGGTAGAAAGAAAAATATTAAAACAATAAGATTGCTGATTGTAAGGGGTTAAAGTAATCCTCCTCTCCTCTCTAACCGATGAGGAGATAATAGAAGGAAGACAAAGAATTTTAGTGGAGATATACAATGATTTACTACTCTGTTACAGGGATATCAGATTACAGGAAAAGAGGGAGAGGGGAAAACAAAAGGAAAATACCTGGCCAAATCTGCACAGGGAGCTGTTCTAAGTCCCACATGAAAATTGAAACTGGAAAAAGAGCAAGCCCAGCCCCGCTTTGGAACAAGGAATTGTACAAACTACATAACACCCCACAAGCCTCACGAATTCTGGCAACACCTACTTCTCTTATGCAGCAAGCATTGTTCAGATGGACGTAGGATATACACGAGTCTGCTCAAACCATAGCACTGATTTTGTGGCTTCATCATGTCTATAATCCTGATGTACAACTGTCACTGAGGCTAACAAAAATTAGGTATGGGACATGGTATAAAAAGTCTACTCTGTCTAGGATGAGGTTCACAATAGCAGCCATCCCAGACTCTATACCTTCCATTTTTGGTCATGCTTGAAGATTCAGATACAAAAAATAAATGTATTAAGTTTCAGTATATGAAGCGTATGATCTGTGTATTTCTGCAGGGAAAAAAGCAACTAACCCCCTTAGACAGGAAACTGTAGAAGCTATAGGACAAACTCGAAATCCCATAAATCCCTTTCACCCCCAGACAGCCTTTTCCTTTTGCAGTGAGCATTATGCCAGTATGGTATCAAATAACTCATTAACACACTCTTTCAACCCCACACTCCCTGCCACCTCTTCCCACTTTTGGCTTGCTTAGCAGCACCAGTCCCTCCTTCTGCTGTGCCACTGAAGAGGATGGAGGATAGTCATGTTCTCTGTCCCTCTTCATGAGAGCAGCCAGGTAAAACCAGTGCATCATATTAATAGAAGAAAAAAAGTAATCTATATATTTAAAAAATGTCAGTTTGGAAAGAGGCAATAGCAAATGGCATTTAGAACTGAAAAACCCAGGTGTGACTGAATCCTAAGTTCCAGTCACATCCAAAGGAATACCATGTAGCAAATTGGAAAGAAAGACCATTTTTTCTAATACAGAAAGATGCTATTATAAGTGGTGAAGTGTGAAAACTCCAAAATCCACTGAAACAGAGAAAGCTTGATGTGAAGAGCAGAATCTACAGGTAGGGCATGTGGTAACTTACACAGTACATGAGTATGATCTGGAAGTGCAGTCAAATATGAGGTTAAATCAGCATAAGAAATAATCAGCTGTAATAAACAGGAGGAGCCATGGGATGTCCCCATTGTTCTGTTTCAATGAAGAAGCCCTCCTGTCTCACAGACTCAGTTCAGAAACTCCAGGACATGGTTTTTACCTTGTTCAGAGTTCTGCAGCAAATAACTTATTTTATGAGGCAACAGCAATGAGCTCTGTGCTACAAACTGCCTGAATGGCTGCTACAGGATTTCCCATGCTGGTCAGTGAAGTGATAGGATTTTGGGCTCCCATTCAACTTCAATGAATCTATTGTTGTTGTATTAAAAACATAATAACAAGACTGAAATATCATTAAAACCAAAGGTTGTCTCTTTGCTAAACAGAAGTAATTTTATAATGAAAAATATTTGATTAAAATAAGATCTTAACTGTTCAACTAATCGTGTTGGTTCTCAAGAGTCTGGTTTTCAACGTGTAAGTTATTTATGAAATTATGAAAAAAACCCCAAACCTTGAGCAACCTCCCCAAATCAGGATTGATCTTCTAATGTTCCTCAATTGCTGCAAATATTAGAGGAGCATTGGAGAGAAAATCAGAAGTTTAGGTGCTATGGAGTTAAACTATTCTCTCTGTCAGAAGTAACAGTGAATAATGGTTTATTTTGCCTTGGTATTGTGAATTAGAATACGGCTTTGATAATGTGGTGTGTACTGCTCCAACTGAGGGAAGGGCAGCCCTAATTACCTTCATTTTTTTTCCTTCAAAAAAGTCAACAGGAGAGAGTAAAGGACAAGTTTGATTTATCTAGGCTGTGTCAGAAATTGGATCTTCAGTTTGCGATCCTGTGTCTCTGCTTAGAGTTACAATTTCACTGTTTTATTCTCCCATCCCCCAACCCCCGCCGCCTGCCCCATTCTAAGTGCTATGCATGATTCTTTGTTTCTGTGTGTAGGAAGCACCAGAGCTGTTTCAAACAGGAACTTACTATAAGCCCCTGGACTTGTTTCATAGATACTATCTTCCTGTGCAAAATGGGAACAATTGGAAGCTCTAATTGTTCTCTAGGTATTAGTTTGGCTTCTCCATCTCTCACACTTATTTTTGATATTTAGGGCCCATAGAAATCCAACAAGTACAATCAGCCATTTAAGGAGCTGCAAAAGATGTCAGAAAGAGAAAAATTCTCATAATGTGTGTGTGAACTAGGCATAAGTTGGGTTGCATTTTATTTTATGTATGACCACTGTGTTTTCAATTAAATGTGAATGGTTCAGAGCTTAAGATAGGTGTCTGACCTATTACAGTAAAATAAGTAATCCTGTTGAAAAGCCTGCATCTAAATTGCAGATTACTTAATGCAGTCTGAAACTGCCTTCTTCCTTTTGTTTAGTGTTTTAAACAAAATCTTCAATTAATTTATTCTTTAAGAGAATACTTTCATTTCACATCTGGACATGGACAGAACAAAGTGATTCTGAGCCTTAGTTGTCCATTTGTTCTCATTATAGAGAGGACACTTGTCTTGTACCTTGTGAAAGGTGCAAACAGGACTTTAACAAGTCATACAGATGATGTGCTTGGTGCATGCAACTGTCAGCCTGACCTGGATAAGAAATGCTGTAGATATTTCTAATTGACACCAGATTACAGAAAAAACAACAACAAAACAGTTAAAAGCTTGTGGTTGGTAATTTATTTAAAGCAACTACAACTGTCATGTCTGTAACAGAAACGCACACAAGGAATATTTTCACAGCAATTCTATTAGTCTCACAGCTTTCTTTTTCAAGAGTATTGTGGGATTTGAATATTCCAATCCTATTGAAATTGAAGAGAAATTGACAGTTTAACAGTCTGTTTGAAAATCACAGGCCTCTATAACAAGTACCAAAACCCAAAAGGAAATTATTAGTGAGAAAAAGCTTATCCATTTTGAGAGTGATTGATAAAGAAGAGACTTTGTAGGAGGCACTGCTCTAAATAATCATTCTCTTTTCTGTTTGACTACAGTTTCTTCTGTAAGAAATGTTGACTTTGAAATAAGTGGGACTTGTTCTTCTATAGCTCCTACCAATAGTATAAAAATAGGAAAAAGATTTTTAATTATGTCCAGAATTTCAGCCCTCTGCTGTGTGAATAATCACTCAGTGTCAGCTCCAAAAGGACCTGACTTGTTTAGACAGTGTAGCAGTTAGCTTTGTGCAACTCCTAGAAAGAGCTGCAACTTTTGTTGAAATCTCTGATCTTTTGATTACAAAAATGTCTCTGTACAGTCTGGGTGCTTAGTTATTAATGACAGTAAGTTAAAACCCCCTGAAAACCAAAGATACCATAGTTTGTAAATCTAGCAGTGTTTTAAGATGCCTAGATTCTTGAAGCCATCCACTGCATGTTTGTGATAGAGAAATAATAGGTGGATTATTTTTCACTTGTGAGTCAGTCATGATGTTCTGAAAACATGTAAAGAGAGGATGGGATTGCCATGCATGAAGCCATTCCAGTGACTTTACCTTTGAGACATTCTGAGCAGAAAGCTAAGCCTAAGGCACTCTGAACATTGAAGAGTAACTCAGATGAATCCAGAATCTGCCTAAGAATGAGCTGTTAGTGTATGACCTTACACTATGTCCTTCTATCTTCCCACAGACTGTCTGCTAGGAAAGGTCTTATGCTCAGATTAATTCTGGTAGCAACCAGACAAATGTGATGCATTCTCCCTTCTGCAATAAACTGTGTAGACAGGCTTTACACAGCACACAGCAGGCGCAGATATTCTGAGGAACCAAAATGAAAGTGAAAAAGACATTAAGTGCAACCTACTCTGTGTGAACCTGCTCTAGCAAGGGAGCCTGACTAGGTGATCTCCAGAGGTCCCTTCCAACCCCTATCATTCTGTGATTCTCTGTGAAATAGAAGCCAAACTCTCGACTTAAGCATTAAGATGATATATCACTAGGCACTACAGATATTTCTGACTGTGTCATGAGTCCCCTTGCAATGCCACCCAATCAGCCAAGCAGTTTTGGATGCAATTTCCTTTCACCTTGTATCCCCTGTATTGTTGATCGTGTAAACTAAACAACTCTTAAGTCCAGCCAGATTACAGTCACTTAAAATGTTTCTAACACTTACTGCAGATTTTATGCAACTGAAGATAATTCCCTGCACATAAAATTATGAACATTAACAGAGCCTAGAAAAAGCTGTAAGAACATTTTAAGAGATCTGGATAGTGCAATGGTTGAGCAGGATCATATGTATACCGTACACCATTCTGAACAAAGCTTACTGCATGACAGAAGTGGATGTTGCTGGGATTTGTGGGGCTCAGGGGATGTTATGTAGTTCGTGGGGACTGAGCTATCTCTTTCCAGTTTTGACTTTCATGTGGTGACTTGGCATGAGTACCTGTATGATTTTGGTTGGGTATTTTCTTTTTTACTTTTCCCCTGTCTCATTTGGTGTAATCTGATATTTCTGCAATAGAGTAGTAAATCATTGTATATCTCAACTAAAACTTTCTACCTCCTTTCGGTTATCTCCCTGCCAGTGGGGCAAAGAAAGGGGAGTGGGGAGGGAGGTGTAGGACATGATATATGATCCAGCTCAAACCATTACAGATACACAGTTTTATGTTTGTTTCTATAGATTACTAGGAACAACTAAATAAATTCCCATAAGCCTTTGGGAAAATGGAAACTCTTGTTATTGAAGCTTTAAGAGCACGTGAAGATAAAATGACATCCACTTTTCTTGTCTTCTCTGGTTGTAAGTTTTTAGCAGTACAGCACTGAATCATTTATGTTCCTGTTATTTCTGTGGATGAACTTAGCCACTTGTCTTTTGTCTATAAAGTATTACATAGTTCCTGTAGCAGGAAAGAATAACTTATTAAAAAGACTAAAAACATTTCAAAGATGGTATGGAGCACAGCCTTAACAAGCACAGAAAGAAAGAAAATGATTTACTGTGAAAAAAACACTGCTGATTCAATACTATATAAAGGTGAGATGATAGAAAATTTGCACAAGGAGAAAACAAACGAGAAAATTTCAACTTCACGTTTCAAATCATGTTTAATAAATACAGTAAAGAAATAGAGGATTTCATAAATCCAGCTGAACTCACCTGCTAAAATGCCATTGTAACATGGAGCAATATAATTCTAGAATTATTAAGGCTGGCTCCAAGATGAGGTCCAACCATCAACCCAACCATAACCATTAAACCATGTCCCAAGGTGCCACATCTACATGTTTTTTGAACACATCCTGGCATAGTGTTCCTACCACTTCCCTAGGCAGCTTGTTCCAATGCCTGAGCACTCTTTCCATAATGAAAATTTTCCTAATATCCAATCTAAACCTCTCCTGGTGCAACTTGAGGCCATTTCCGCTTGTCCTACCACTAGTTATCTGAGAGAAAAAAACAAACCCCACCTGACTACAACCTCCTTTCAGCAGTTGTAGAGAGCAGTAAGTCTCCCTCAGCCTTCTCTAAACTAAACAATCCCAGCTCCGTTAGCCATGTCTCATAAGACATGTTCTCCAGATACCTCCCCAGCTTCATTGCCCAACTCTTCACATATTTCAGTCTCTCAATGTCCTTCTTATACTGTGGCATGCAAAACTGAACATAGTATGCAAGCTGCATTCTCACCGGTGCTGAATACAAGAGCAAAATCCCTTCCCTACTCCTGCTGTACATGGTATTCCTGACACAGTCCAGGATGCCATTTGCCTTCTTGGCTACCTGAACACATTTCTGGCTCATATTCATCTGGCTGTCCACCAGCACCCTCAGGTTTTTTTCTGCTGGGCAGCCTTCCAGACACTCAGCCCTAAAACCTGTAGCATCGCATGGTGTTGCCCAAGTGCAGGACCAGGCACTTGATGTTGTTGAGCCTCCTACACTTGACCTCAGACTATTGACCTAGTCTGTCCAGATCTCTCTACAGAGCCTTCCAACCCTCAAGGAGTTCAACACTTCTGTCCAGTTGAAAGTGATTTGCAAACTTACTGAGGATGCACTCAATCCCATCATCCAGAACACTGATAATGATATTAAACAAGACTGAGCACCAGGAACACTGCTTTTAACTAGCTGCCAACTGGGTTTAACTCCATTCACCACAACTGTCTGGACTTGGCTATTCATACACTTCTTAATCAAGGGAAGAATTCACCTAAGCCATGAGCTGCCAGCTTCTCTAGCAGAATGCTGTGGGGTACAATGTCAAAGGCTTTACTAAAGTCTGAGTAGACAGCATCCTGGTCCTTTCCCTCATACATTGAGTGGGTCACCTGGTCATAGAAGATCATCATCTGGATTAAGTAGGACCTTCATGAACCCATGTTGGCTGAGCCTGATCCCTTGGTTGTCCTGCATATGCTGTGTGAGTGCACTCATGATGAACCACTCCATAATCTTTCCCAGTACTGAGATCAAATTATCTGTAGCTCCCTGGATCCTCCTCTTTCCCTTCCTGTATTTAAGAGTCACACTGGCAAGCCTCCAGTTGTTCGGGTCCTTCCCTGTTAACCAGAACTGCTGAGAGATGAGTGGCTTGTCGACCTCCTCCACTAGCTCCCTCAGCAATCTTGGGTGGATCTCTTCTGGGCCCATGATTTTTGAGTGTCCAGACACTGCAGCAGGTTACCAGTTGCTTCCTCCTGGTTTATGTGGGCTTTATTCTGCTCTCCATCCTGGTTTTACATTCAAGGGGTTGAACATAAATCTGTCTGACTATTACAGATTGAAGCAAAGATGGCATTAAGTACCTCAGCCTTCCCCTCAGCCTTGATGGCAAAGTTCTCCTCCGCATCCAATAAAGTGTGGATGTTCACCTTGGCTCTCTTTCATTGTTAATGCATTTGTAAAAAAAATCATTTTTATTATCTCTTACAACAGTAGCCAGACTAAGCTCTAGCTGGATTCTTGAGTTCCCTGCCCCTTCTTCCTTTTCTCTTTGAGTTCTGTCAAAAGTTCCCTGCTTAGCCAGGCCAGTCTTCTTCCCTGCCCGTTTGTCTTACGACGCATTGGAACAGCCCCACTCCTGGACCTCTAAGACCTCCTTGAAGAATGTCCAGCTTTCCTGGACCTCTTTGCCCTTCATGACCCTCTTCCAAGGGGCTCTTTCAACCAGTGTTCTGAACAGGCTGAAGTCTGCCTCCCAGAAGTCCATTGAGAGTGGTTTTGTCACCCCCATCCTTACTTCACTAAGAATGGAGAAATCTATAATTTGATGGTTCCTAAGCCCAGCACAGCCTCTGGACACCACATTGCCCACTATTCCTTCTCTTTGTAAACAGCAGGTCTAGAGAGGCACATTTCCCTGGTAGGCTTCCTTACCAGCTGTGTCAGGAAGTTATCTTCCACATACTCCAGGAAGTTCCTATACTGGTTCCTGTCTGCTATGTTGTATTTCCAGGAGATGCCCAGTAAATTAATGTCCCCCATGAGAACAAGGGCTGGGACTTGGTGAAATTTCTGCCAGAAGTGGAATACTTCATCTGCCTCTTCATCTTCGTTGGGTGGTCTGTAACAGATTCCCAGCAGAATATCTGTCTTGTTGGCCTTCCTCCTCATCCTTACCAATGAGCATTCTACTTCATATTTGTTGATATCTGCACAGTCAGAATACATCCTAACATAGAGCCACCCACACTACCAACCCTGCCACACTTTCCAGTCTACCCCTTCTGAAGATCTTATAGTCATCCATTGCAGCAAAGACTCATGAGAATGATGGTGCTGATGGAATGGTAACTATGCCACAGATATCTTTCTGCACGATGGCTTCCATGTCCTCCTTGTTAGCAGTGTTGTGTGTGTTGGTGTAGATGTACTTCAGCTGGGCTATCAATATGTTCTGCAGCATAACTAATCATCAAGAGCTTGGTTTTATGTCCTTCCCCCTTTAAAACTAGTTTAATGCCCTCTCAATGAGCCCTGCCAAGTCATGAGTGAGAATCCTCCCTGAAACAGGTGGACCCCCATCTGTCACTGGCAGGTCCATTTCCACTTGATCTAATGGAAACTGTCCCTGCCCATGGCAGGGGGGTTGGAACTAGATGATCCTTGCAGTACCTTCCAACCCTGACAACTTCGTGATTCTGTGTGATTCTGTAAATGTCCCTTGATTAAAACAAACCACCAAAATTTCACCAATGACACCAGCCTCTGTAGTGGCTGTAGCCCTGAACATGAGCATTCCTCAGAGATAGCCATACCTATTTTGTTCTTTATGAGCTGAGTGTCACTTCTGGCTTTGCCATGTTTAAGTATCCTGTCTTTGACCCCAGCTGTGTCAGCCTCTTGGCCTCACTTGCAGGAGCTGATGGCTCCTATTGGGTCTCTTCACTGTTACTCAGGTTTGCCTGGCTTCAGGTGTTCCCTGCCTACCTCAATCTAACACATAGCTACAGAACTTACTGTTGTCACCATTTTGTTCTTTGTAAAATTAATGATGCAAAGAAGATGAAAGAGAAATTTTACCATAATCTATTACCTAAAGAGTTCTTCTTAATTCTCTCCTTGAAAGCCATCTGGATAGAGGATGCTTCTCATGAGGTACCAAAGAACATGTTGTTCCTGTTTCCAACTTGCCATCAAATCTCAGTGCCTCTCCCTCAAATATTTAACACTACAAAAAAAATTATTTATTTCCAGATTTGATGTTTTTTTTTTTCTTCCTAAGCAGGTAGCATAATCAATTACTATGTTTGGTCTGTGAAGATTCACCTATCTCTGACCAAGCCAAGGCCTCAATTTACTTCCAAATACAAACCTTATCCTGCTGCCTGACTCATGGTAGTTACAGTGGAAACATAGCAATGTAGCACCTCCTTTCCTTTTCATGGCAGACATTTTAAACTCAAGTTTCTGGAGTGACAGTACAGAAAGAGAACCAAAATACCACTGCATAGTTGGATATTAGTAAACCATGTAATGTAGAATCATAGCATGGTCTGGGTTGGAAGGGATCATGTAGTCCAACAGCCCTGCAGTCAGCAGGAACATCCTCCATCAGATCACGTTGCCCAGGGCCTGTAGAGCCTGACCTTGAATATATAAAAGGATGGGGCCTCAACTACCTCCCTGGGTAACTGAATTAGTTGAGGCATTTAATGAGGCAGGAACTATAAAATAAGTAGTTATTTTATTTCCAAAAATCCCTACCCACAAACTATATGCAAACTAATTAAATTTGGGTTCAAACTTGGTTGGGGAAATCTTCACAAGGATGTAATTCATTAATTTAGGAGTATCAGAAAATTGGAAAATATTTAACCACAAAATGGCTTTGCCCCATTTATAAATAGGCAGCCTGGAGCCCTATGGAAGGCCTGTTCAACTCACGGTGGTGGAGTAGATTTCAGAGATAGTCCCTGGCTCCTTTGTGGCAGTGTTGGAGCTGCTTGGTGTCTTGATAGC
>WBNM01032328.1:2492-14942 GCA_013399055.1 Ramphastos sulfuratus | reverse complement strand
CTACTTCATATTTGTTGATATCTGCACAGTCAGAATACATCCTAACATAGAGCCACCCACACTACCAACCCTGCCACACTTTCCAGTCTACCCCTTCTGAAGATCTTATAGTCATCCATTGCAGCAAAGACTCATGAGAATGATGGTGCTGATGGAATGGTAACTATGCCACAGATATCTTTCTGCACGATGGCTTCCATGTCCTCCTTGTTAGCAGTGTTGTGTGTGTTGGTGTAGATGTACTTCAGCTGGGCTATCAATATGTTCTGCAGCATAACTAATCATCAAGAGCTTGGTTTTATGTCCTTCCCCCTTTAAAACTAGTTTAATGCCCTCTCAATGAGCCCTGCCAAGTCATGAGTGAGAATCCTCCCTGAAACAGGTGGACCCCCATCTGTCACTGGCAGGTCCATTTCCACTTGATCTAATGGAAACTGTCCCTGCCCATGGCAGGGGGGTTGGAACTAGATGATCCTTGCAGTACCTTCCAACCCTGACAACTTCGTGATTCTGTGTGATTCTGTAAATGTCCCTTGATTAAAACAAACCACCAAAATTTCACCAATGACACCAGCCTCTGTAGTGGCTGTAGCCCTGAACATGAGCATTCCTCAGAGATAGCCATACCTATTTTGTTCTTTATGAGCTGAGTGTCACTTCTGGCTTTGCCATGTTTAAGTATCCTGTCTTTGACCCCAGCTGTGTCAGCCTCTTGGCCTCACTTGCAGGAGCTGATGGCTCCTATTGGGTCTCTTCACTGTTACTCAGGTTTGCCTGGCTTCAGGTGTTCCCTGCCTACCTCAATCTAACACATAGCTACAGAACTTACTGTTGTCACCATTTTGTTCTTTGTAAAATTAATGATGCAAAGAAGATGAAAGAGAAATTTTACCATAATCTATTACCTAAAGAGTTCTTCTTAATTCTCTCCTTGAAAGCCATCTGGATAGAGGATGCTTCTCATGAGGTACCAAAGAACATGTTGTTCCTGTTTCCAACTTGCCATCAAATCTCAGTGCCTCTCCCTCAAATATTTAACACTACAAAAAAAATTATTTATTTCCAGATTTGATGTTTTTTTTTTTCTTCCTAAGCAGGTAGCATAATCAATTACTATGTTTGGTCTGTGAAGATTCACCTATCTCTGACCAAGCCAAGGCCTCAATTTACTTCCAAATACAAACCTTATCCTGCTGCCTGACTCATGGTAGTTACAGTGGAAACATAGCAATGTAGCACCTCCTTTCCTTTTCATGGCAGACATTTTAAACTCAAGTTTCTGGAGTGACAGTACAGAAAGAGAACCAAAATACCACTGCATAGTTGGATATTAGTAAACCATGTAATGTAGAATCATAGCATGGTCTGGGTTGGAAGGGATCATGTAGTCCAACAGCCCTGCAGTCAGCAGGAACATCCTCCATCAGATCACGTTGCCCAGGGCCTGTAGAGCCTGACCTTGAATATATAAAAGGATGGGGCCTCAACTACCTCCCTGGGTAACTGAATTAGTTGAGGCATTTAATGAGGCAGGAACTATAAAATAAGTAGTTATTTTATTTCCAAAAATCCCTACCCACAAACTATATGCAAACTAATTAAATTTGGGTTCAAACTTGGTTGGGGAAATCTTCACAAGGATGTAATTCATTAATTTAGGAGTATCAGAAAATTGGAAAATATTTAACCACAAAATGGCTTTGCCCCATTTATAAATAGGCAGCCTGGAGCCCTATGGAAGGCCTGTTCAACTCACGGTGGTGGAGTAGATTTCAGAGATAGTCCCTGGCTCCTTTGTGGCAGTGTTGGAGCTGCTTGGTGTCTTGATAGCTGTTGAGAGGCTTCCAGATCTTCCCAAGCTCTATTAGGGTGCTGGGAAAGAGGCAGATGATCTCGACCTGATCCTGGTTCCTCTTGGCATGGAGGTTTGAAGAGGTGCAGGCAGGATCTCTTGTAAATGTGTAGAGAGCATGATATTAGTAGAACTTCTCACCACATTGTGAGGCACTTAATGTCTTCTCCTGGTAAACATGAGGCACTTAAGTTTCCAGGTAGTTCAAGCCAAAAACATCAGGGCTATGCTGGTCTGAAGCATGAGGCAGAGCAGAACACGTTGTCCAAGCTGAGAGCAGTGAGGCAGAGCAGGTTGTCTGAGCTCAGCAGAACACAGAGCAGAGCAGCATGCACTGAGGCAGAGCAGTAAGGCAGAGGCACCACAACTGCTTGCAACTTAGCTCTATTGGTATTATTTGCCAGAGTGTAATGGCTCCTTTGGCCACAGAGGTTCACCAGTCAGAATGGCATTTGCAAAAGTGACCATATTAGGTGAAACCAGGGCTTGCTTACCCTTATTTGGGCAAGACACTCACAAGTATATAAACACCTGTGGGTACCTGTTTATCGCTTTGGAAGGGGACACAATGGCCCAAGCCTTTGTCTTCCTCCCATCCTTGCTTCCCCCATCAACAGAAGGGTGAGGCAAGCCAGGACACGTTTTAGGCCTATTAGGCTTCCACAGGAACTTGCTCCAGTGTTTCACTATCCTTATGGTAAAGAGCTTCATCTTAACATGCAACTTATATCTACTATTCTCTGATTTCAAACCATTGCCTCTCATCCTATCACTACAGGCTTTGTAAATAATCCTTTTCTTGTAGGCCACCTCCAGGTACTGAAGGTTTCCCCAGAGTCTTCTCCTTCCAGGCTAAACAACTCCAGCTCCCTCAGCCTGTCTTTGTAAGAGTGGTGTTCCAGCTACCTGATAATTTTTCATGACTGTCAGGGGTATTTTTTCAAGAGAAGGCAAGTGATTTCTGTAGGAGTTAGAGTTATTCAGACTAAAAATCAAACTGTGTTCAGTTGCCACCTGGTCTGTGGTCTTACAGCAGTAAGAAACAATTCTGTCAGAGATGACAGTAGGTTGTATTTCAGTTCTCCATTTATGTCACTGAACATAGAACCACAGAACCAGAGAATGTTAGAGGTTGAAATGGACCTTCAGAGATCATTGAGTCCAACCGCCCTGCCAAAGCAGGGTCTCCTAGAGCAGGCCTCATAGGAATGTAACTAAGCAGGTTTTGAAAGTCTCCAGAGAAGGAGATTCCACAACCTCACTGGGCATCCTGTTCCAGGGGGTCAGTCTAAGCTTGATTGTTGTCGGTGTTTTGTTAGCCCACAGAGCATATGTTGTAGTTGGTCTATGGCTTCCAGGTGCTCATCCATCATCCTGCTTAGAGATTAAGGAGAACCCTGTACCCACAAACCACAACACATATCTATCTTACTCTGTATCTGTGTATCTCCAAGAAAAGCAGTAGTTTCCAAACTGAATAGACTGATCTTGCAATGCAAGGACCTGTGCTCTCTGCAGTGAAACCTGTAAGGATATTTGGTTATTTAATATTTGGACACATATATGACATCTTTAAAATAACATGGCTGGATAAGGTTTCCTAGTATAAGAAGATACACAGTTTTCATTCTCTTTACCTCTTCCTCCTCTTTTTATTATAGTGTTTGTTTATTTACCTGTTTTCATATTAATTCTCTTTTCAATATGAATCTCTGTTTCAGATTTCACACTAAACCCTCTCTGCCAACAGTAACATCTCTTTTACCCTTGTCCAAAACTGGCCAGCTGCTCATGATGCACCAACTCATCTGTGAAATTACTGTGTTCTGGTTTGGACTGTCCCATTTTCTCTCGCAATTGCTTCAAGACATGCCAAAAGCCAGAAAGGAAAGAGGCTGGAGTGTGAAGACATCCTGCAAAGGACAGTTCTAGAGAAGAAGGGACAGTAGAATGTCATGCCCATATCCAGGTGATGTCAGAAAGCAAGGGTGAAACTCAGATTATTAAGAATTAGTTTTCCTCTCATTAAATTAATTGTTTTTAAGAATGCATATTTCTGTTATTGAGGAAGATGATTTTCATTTGAAGTACCCACTTTTATTGCTGTGGGAACAGGAGAGATTTGAAAATGAAGGAAAATGGCACTCCATCAGGTAGAAGGCAGGAAACCTGTCCATCTATGTTCTGCCTTAACCTGAGATGAAAAGGAAATGAGACAGAAAACCCTGTGAAAGATATATAGGCTGTGCTAGTTTGAAGAATATTATTTTCATGCACATATGAATGCCACCACTTCCTATCAGGGTTGCTTAGAAATACAATTGCCCATGATAATGACACTTTCTGAAACAACGGAAAGAAAACAGAAGCAAGAGGTAGAGTTTTCTATACATTAAAAATTATTAGGGCTACTATTTATGTTTCAGTTTGCAATGGATGAACAAATCTCAAACAAAAGCTGATTGCAATTGTAGAGAATTCTGAATAAATTTTTTTTTTGGTGGTTTTTTGGTATGCTGGGCAGCACCATACAGGGAAATAAATCAATGCATTATGCTTAACTGTACAGAAGAAGAGAACTCTACAGCATACTAAGTTTAAAAAAAAACCAAACTAACCTGTCTTCAACTCTGTCGGAAGCAGCTAGTGCTAAGCCAGTGTTGCGTGTTAACCCCCTAGCAAACAGTTCAGTTCCAGTGGAACTGTAAGAGACAGAAAACTTGTATGTTGAGATAAAGACAGTTTAAAAGTTATAACAAACTAATTTATTTATATACTACTTGTCACTGGTGGCAGGTTTTGAATAATTTCTAGGAAAGCGGGGCTCTATCACCCATAGTGGTTACTGTGGCGGGGCACACCCAAGTCCCTGCCCCATGGAAGGTTTGAATAGGGTGCCAAACCGTTCTGCTCCCCCCCCCCCCCCTGGCTCCNGGGGCTTTCCGGAAATAAAATAACTGCATATTTTACAATTCCTGCCTCTTGAATTCCCACAACTGAGTCAGTTACCTTGGGAAACAAATGCTTCTTTCTCCCCCCCAGCTTTTATTACTGAGCATGATGTCATATGGAATGGAGTATCACTTTGAACAGTTGGGGTCAGCTGTCCTAGCTCTGTCCTCCCTCAACTTCTTGTGCCTCCCTGTCCTGGTTTTTGGTGGGGTGTTATGACAATCAGAAAAGGCATAACCTCTGTATGAGGGCTGTATCGGTTCTGTTTCCAGTACAAATCTAAACACAAGATCATACTTGCTACTATGAAGAAAATTAACTCTATCCCAGCCAAGCAAACCAGAGTCTTCCGTTTCAGGTTCTCAGAACTGAATTTGAAAGCATACAGACATGTAACTGATCTGAACCCTAATGGCAGTGCTGTTGCAAAGCAAATTAAAAACTAATGGAACTGAAGTAGTAAGGAACATCAAATCATCAAATTAACAAAAATTAAAACAAAACAAAAAAAAAGTTTTTATGGCTTCTGAAAGAATCTTTCTGTGAGAGAAATGCACGACATATTTATGGAAAAATATCCTTTTGACGAACTCAAACATAGGTTCTTTATAAAATTCACCTTAAAACCACATATGTAAATACTTATTCTTATCATTCATCAGTTCTAAGATGCAGTCCCATATATTAAGATTAAGGCCAAAGATAATCCTGATACCATCTGGCAAATATTTAGTGCAATATTCAAGCATATGTTAAAAGTTTCAAAATCCAGGGAAATTTTAATGGTATTTCCAAAAGCAGCAGTTGCGCATTTAAAGCATCTGCTGTTTACCTGTGCTTCTTTTCTTGAATCTGAGTTTTAGAACTATTGAATATCTCCAGAAAAAGTTGGTAAGTGTGGTTCAACTTGCAGATGATTTGAAAATTCAGAACTTCAGGGCATAGTTGTTCCTACTGATTATGACATTAAAAAAAGAGAATACCTGAAAGTTTCATAGAAGATGTAGATTTGCCATAGAAAGACCAGAAAAATTGTGAAAGATTTCAATACTTAACATCATTACCCTCTGCTGTTTACCTTTAACTCTTTAGATGCACATATTTCTTTCCAATTCAAAATTTGGTATTATGCAAACTAGTTTTTCAAGAATCAGGTATTACATTTTTAATTTCACTTGCAAAAAGGCACATTGATTTTTCCAAACTAACAGTCCAAACCCTGTTTTTTATCCAAAAGACAAGAACTATGGGGAGTCTTGGTGTGATTCCTTTGCTCCCTTGCAAAGCTATGGAGTGATAAGAAGTAATGGATTTCAAGTAAATTATTCATGCAGTCAATATCTCTCTTAACACAATAATGACTGACATACTGATAAGGGGCTAGTTGCCACTAAAGGACTATTAAAAAAAAAGAAAAAAAAAAAAAAAAAGAAGGAAAAGTCAGGCCTTGGGAGAAGAAGAGAGTTTTTTGTTACATTATCGAAGTTTGTTTTACATACCTGACAAAAATGCAGCATCCCAGGAGCTTATTTTTCAATCTGCTGTCAGCATACTGGCTTTATTCTTTTTGATAATGACTATCATAATGACACATCTTTTTCATTAATTATTATGTAATTTTGTGACCCATCATTATAATATGGTATCGACTGTCATGAATTTTAATGCTAACCAAAACTGTCTTTATCTGATTTAAGCTTTCTCTAAGAGTTTTTATGAAGAATAGACATCTAGCATTTCACTGTGGGTTGGTCTGGGGGTTTTAATTTATTGTGTGTCCTTGTTGTCATCTCTAGAATTCTGTGGATTTTCATATTTGTGATGGTTTGGGAGTTACCCGCTCCCCTCTCCCCCCAGTGAAATCACCCAGACTAGACTCAGCCAGCTGGAAGTTCAGGAATGAAGCTACATTTATNCTGGAAGTTAAAAGATGAAGCTCTATTTACAGCTTAGCACAATATACAAGCAGATATATACACATTATATAGGAATATTTACAGAAATATACAAGTTAAAGGTAATACAGAAACACAATACCCCTCCCAGAAATCAGAGTCCCCAGGAGGGGTTCCCAACCACCCTTCCACCTTCTTTTCACCCCTCTGCCTTATCCCAGGGTCTGCCTTACATGTAAGGTGAATTTGGAGGATCAGCAAGGGGGATTAGAAGAAGATTAGTTGGGTTACACAGCAGAGAGGCCAGAAGACGCACCGACTCTCAGAGACTCTCTGTGTTACCTATGTTTGTGTCCTTGTTTTTATACATTTCAGCAAACCTATGAGTGAAGTAGATATCATCATTTTCTTTTCACAGTCTATAATCTAATTTTTTAATTAAAATATACCAATTAGCCTCAAACCAGCACAACATTTCATTTTTCTCAATAAGAAAGTGATTTCTGTAGCTCCAGGCATAGTCTGCCTCACAGATGTATGGCGATTAATGTGATATTTTACTGACTGCCTCTGTATGCGAACAAACCTTACCTTACCACCTGAAATACGAAGTGCCATGTGTGAGCATGGAACCTTTTGGAGATTGGGCTGATAAACATTGTTTTTGTGTGTCGTTTACTGTATTTCTGTCCAATTCTGCATCATAAGACACTGGTAAGTTAATGATTTAAAGTGTCCTTATCTCTGAAAAGCCATGACTTTGCCTTCTATCCCTTATGTCATTCCATTTCTATTAAGTATGCCAGAAGTCCTGGTTTTAATCTTTTATATGTCTTAGAATACACCTGCTTGGTACCACTAGCTGTTTTCACTTAGCACTGTTGAAATGAAGTAATTTAGGAGCCTAAGTCATGTTTCAAAAGAAATATAATGTCTATGTTATTGAACGTAATTGAAACTGATCAGATGCATATGCCAGTGCAATTAAGCTTCTGCATCTAAGGACACTCCTGCATTTAAGGTCACATTAACATTTCTACATGGAATTTTACCCCGTACGTCACTTACACCATTTTGAAAATGAGGACCATCAAGTTTCTCTGGAGCCTTTCTGTTTTTGTTCTTAGCTGGCCAGAACAGTGAACCATGTGAGAACAAGTAACTCCTTTTATGTTCTGATGCTATTATTTTTCTCTACCTGATTCTTTACAAATTATTCATACGTAGTCTAATGTTTTGTTTCCTTCTTCAGTCAGCATGAAAATTTCCACCTCATTAAGGATCACACAACTGCATTAGGCAGAGCTATATGGCAAAAAAAAAAAAAAAAAAAAAAAGCAAGCAAAGAGGCAGAATTACGTTATTTCCATGACTGCCACAGAGGGGAATGTAAAGAAACTGGCCTGGAACAGTGGCAAAACTGAAGTAGAGACAAATCAAATTAAATTTACTAAGCAACCTTGCTGAAACTTGTCTATGCAGATGCATATTCTACTGGGTAGCTCCCTTCTCCATAAAAGAATTGATAAAACAGTGGATAAACAACCCAGTGGATCCAGGTTTGAATTTCTTAAGCCACCTTCCAAGCCACCTTTAAGCCATCTTTATCTGGAATGTATTCTTGAAAGTTCAGTAAGAGGCTTCTTTATCTAGTCATTCTGTTTCTAGTGTGTGTATCTGTTAAATATCAGATTGCAGTAACTGCCCATGTTTGTAATGCAGGTCACAACCCTGTGTCCTCAGATCTTTTCATTTGGTTAGTTTTTTTTTTTTCCTTTTTAATAATAAGTATTTTGTGATTGTGTTCCTTCCTGTAAAGGAGGAACACTATTTCTTTGAAAATGTTTCTGAATTTGAGAATTGCCTATTTTAGGAATTAGCATGCCTTGCTGACTACATAGCAATGCATTTTAATTGCATCTTAGTTTTCATTTTCATGTTATCATTTTAATTTTTCTGATTCATAGAGGTCTTTAGGCTCTTTTGTTTAATGAGAAAAATATTGACTTGTTGAAGCAGTCTTCAAATGAAGTATTTCCCCACAGTTTTCTGTTTTAGTATATTTAAAAGTTTTGAAATGGAGTACCTACCAGCTTACTCCTTGGGATTTTTTTGGGTTTTAGATATAACTGCTAACTGCTGCTTTCAGTGAATTTGTCTTTCAAACCAAACCTTATATATCAAATCTATTAGTTTTCACATTTAATGTCCATCAAGACAGAGAAAACTAAGATAATATCTCACGTTCTGAGAAGTTTTGTTGTTGTTGGTTTTCTTTTTTTAAATTTTATTTTAAATTTATTCATTATGCATTAAATAACCTATTATTAAATCAGTAGCACAGCCTGCAAAACTGCAACAAATTCCGTAAGCTTCAATTTTTCTGGGTATTTTTATGCTCGTTAAACTGATTCACAGAATGGAAGATACAGTGCTCTACCAAATGAAAACATTTTGAACATGCTAGTAATACTCATGCAAATGACTTTTTCTCTTTTTTCATCTTGAGTAATTCATTGCTGCCTACCACATTCATGACAACAGCTGGTCTGAAATACTTGTTTCTTCAACGCAGGGGAAAACATAAGCAGTCATTTAACTGATAAAATCTGGCCCTCGCTATTCAGCTGAGATCATCCATGGCTCTGTGATGGACACATTATGCTCTTCTGCTGCAGAGACAGATGTGTATGAGTTTGAGTCTCACTTCAGACTCCATGACATGTGAAGCTGAAGAGTGTGCTAGATCATCTACTAAATTCTCTCACAAATGATGATGTGAGAACTATTTGAGTGAACAGTCTCTTAATTTCCTTGGCGTAGAGAGGAAGTATTAGGCAAACTATCAATTGTAATCTGCATGCTTTCTATACAACTGTCAACAAGCCATCATTTTTGCTAGAAATTTATATGTTTATGTGGATTACACAGAAGTACTGTCTAATGCTCTATAATCATATATTTTAAAATGTGATAATTCAGCAAGGATAAGAAGAGAGCATGGACCTATGACTACAGCAGGACTGTGGTGGTAAGCCAAAACAGGCCCACTTTGAGTCCAGTCATGGTCACCCACTCCCCTTGCCCTTCTGGAACCGGGAGAGACCCAGGAAAGAAGACAAACCCACTTGGAGGCACTAAGGATCCTGGCTTTCCCAGACTTGTTTTGCTCCTGTTTACATCCTGTGGTAAACAAGGTACATACACTTGGCTTATGCCTGCTTTGTGCATGGCCCATACCTTCACCAAATTTGGGTAAAGCAAGCCCATTGTTTCAAATAACATGCTTAGTTCTGGCAAAGTGTCATTCTGACTGGTTAATCTCAGTTGCCCATTGGAGTAATTAAGACTCAGGCAATTGATAAATATGAACAAAGTTGTAAGCAACTTTGCTTACTGCTTCAATACCAGCCTTGCTGCTTCATAACAAGCTTTGTTGTATCATAACAAGCCTTGTTTCCTGGAAACTTTGACGTGTCTCAGTTTACCAGGGAGAAACATAAGTACTCATGCCATAGGCAAGAGTCATTGCTGAACGCTACCTGAAACCAATTGCAGTGTGAACAGCCCTGCTGGCAGGTAATGGCAGCCTGGACTGTGCAGAAGGGGTAAGACTAGGAGAGTCAAGTGCCCCCAAGCAAGATGCATTACTGCCACTAGCAGTTACAGCTATTGAAAGCAAGTAAGCTTCTCCCAGCTTGAAAGCTCACTTACACAGACCTCACTGAAGTTTGTGTTGTGAGAGAAAGTAGGTTATTGCCAAGTCACAAGACATTGTGCTTGCCTGCACACCTAGGAACCTCTGTCCCAAGCCCGGAGCCCGGGAAGGACAACATCTGCCTTAGAATGGGCTAAGACCAGGTCAGAAGACCATGCAAGCCCCAGCATCCTGCCAGAGTCCTTGGAATACTCTAAAAGCTTCCAATGGTTACCATACTGATGACAGAGGCCCTCCAAGTGTTTTGGGTACTGTCTAGACTATAATGCAGCTCTGCAAATTCAGAGATACTAATTTGTGAGTTAATATTCTCTTTGTAATTAAAGCTCTTTGACTTAGTTCTGTTGCTACTCTGCACTCTAATCCTTCAGCAGAAAGGATTCTAGAAAGCCTCTTTGTAATATGTTCTCTGATTACTCTGCAATTAAAGTTTTATTTACCTTCTTCACTTTTAGCAGAGGAGCCTCTGATGTTGCCCTAGAGGACAAGCAGCATATTGCACCACAAGAATCTTTTTCCAAAAGCTTAGTTTGCATTTTGCTAAATTGTTTGAAAAGTGTTTAACACTGTTTATATTTGCCTGTAGATAGTCCCTTGCGTAAACTGTCAACACCATTGAACACCTGAACCTGTAAATACTGCTAATAAGTTTCAGGTAATAATTTGATATTAATAAAGATTTTTATTAAAATACTAAAAATAATTAAAATTATTTTTTGTAGTCATGTACCTATGACAAAGACTGGAATGCAATTAAATGCATCTTAGACACAGGCTTACCTAGGAGGCTAGAAAAAAGAGCTGTTGTAAGGTGAAAGGTAACATGAGAATCACAGAAGGTAATTTATATGTATGTTTAAAACCAGAATGTATGAAGAAAGTAAAAAGAACATGTTTCATATTTTTGTTTGAAATGGCTCTAATCAAGGGAAAGTGTATTTTACTGAAATCTGCTTGTGTGCACAAGGCCAAGCACACTTCCTTAACCTACACGTTGCTTAGGCCTGGATAACAATGATTTTATGTTCTGGCAATAGTGTGAGGAAGAATGTATTTTCTGGAGTTCTTCAGCTGTCACTCTGACTACAGCTGTGGTATCCAGATATCTCACCATAAACCCTTGAGGAATCAACTTTGAGAGGCAATGAACATAACAAAGACTCAATGTTCTTCTGCAAGCACAAGTCGTTGTTGCTTCACAAAGCGAATTGGATAGGGCATTGGACATATGGCTTTTTTTTTTTTTTTTCCTGAGGCTGCTATCTTTGACCTGGTCAGCATACTGCAGAAAATCTCAATTTAACCAAAGTATCTACACTATACTGATGGGAACAACTGCTGCCCTAAATTTCTGGGAATCCAGTAGTTCTCAGGAGCAGTATATTCTATATAATAATGCGTCCTGCCATCAGAGAAGGTTTGTTGTTGTTGTTGTTGGCTGGTTCTATGACCTTGGGAAACTGACCATTGTCTTTGCCTTTGGTAAAGTAATTTGAGTAACTTTGAGTAGGCAATACAGGTGCACCCAAAAATCCCAAACCATATATATAGTGAATATATATAGTGAAGTGGTTTAACCTTGTCTGGATGCCAGGTACTCGTCGAGTTGCTCTATCACTTCCCTTCCTCAGCAGGACAGGGGGGTGAGTCCATTGTGATCTCCTCCAATGTGAGTCCTTCACATAGGCTGCATTTCTGGATTAACTGCTCCAGTGTGGGTCCTTTCCATTATGTACATGCCTTTAAGCACAGACTGCACCAGCATGGGTCACCTATAGGGTCACAGGTTCTTCCAGGAGTCTGCTCCAGTGCAGTCTTCCCTCATGGCCACTGCCTCCTTTGGGCACACTCACCTGCTCCTCTCTGGACCTCCCTGGGTTGCAGAGGAATCTCTGTTCAACTGTCTGAATCATATCCTCATCCTCTTTATTCACTGACCTTGATGTCTGCATTCTGTTCCTTCCAAATCATAGAATCATAGAATGGTAAGGATCATCTAGTTCCAACCCCCTGACATAGGCAGGGACACCTCC
>WBNM01032326.1:43808-57262 GCA_013399055.1 Ramphastos sulfuratus | reverse complement strand
AGTAGTCCAGGTGGGGTCTCATCTTGNTAGTCCAGGTGGGGTCTCATCTTGGAATCGCCTCCCTTGACCTGCTGGCCACACTTCTCTTGATGCATCCCAGGATACAATTCTCTCTGTGCTGCAAGTGCACACTGATGGCTCATGTTGAGCTTCTCATCCACCAGCATCCCAAAGGCCTTTTCTTCAGGGCTGCTCTCAAGACAGACACTGCCCAGCCTCTATCAGTGCCTGGAATTGCCTCAACCCAGATGCAGGACCCTACACTTGCTCTTGTTGAACCTCATGAGGTTGGCTTGGGTCCACCTCTTCAGCCTACGAAGGTCTCTCTAGATGGATCTCTTCCCTCCAGCATGTCTGCTACACCACACAGCTTGGTGGTGTTGGTGAACTTGCTGGCGGTGCACTCAATGCCACTGTCCACGTTACTAATGAAGATGTTACATGAGACTGGTCCCAGTAGTGACCCTTGATGGCCTCCACTTGTCACTGGCCTCCACTTGGACATGGCACCATTGACAGCCATCAAGCCAGTTCTTTATCCCTCCAGTGGTCCATCCATCAAACCCATATTTGAGGGTTGGAGACCAAGCTTTACGAAGGCTTGACTGTTTTCTCAAATTACTGCTGAAACTACTCCTCAAGTGATTTCTATGAATAATTTCTATCTTGTAGTGTGTTAACAAGCTGTTTGTTTTACTTTTCTATATTTAGCCTGAGAACATCTGATCAGACTCATATAGTTCCTTAAAAAGATGAATACCATTCTTACTATTTTGTTATTCATTTTCAGAATGAATTTTAGGCTCATCTTCTGTGAATAATCTCCGACAGCTGCTTAGAAATCCACTACAACAAATGTTCTTAATAAAGTTCTGTGGAAAGGACAATTTGAGGTGAATACTTAGACAAAAATGGCTCACATGATTCCTGTCAGTAGCTGTTCACCTACTGAGCCAGCAGTGCTTTGTCTCCATCAGTGTTGCAAAGTTCCCATGTGGCTACTGCCAGTTTTCCTTTTTCTTTTGGTTAGTTGAGTACACTTACTATAGAGGCCACACAAATGGGGCCTTTTCCTTTGTTCTATTTATTTACAATGTAGGTTTTACAGCACAGTGCTTGACATCTGTCTTTTAAGTCTAAGTGGCTGTTGCAGAAGCATTTTTAGTCTAGTCCTCCAAAATATTTGAGTAAAAAACACAAATGCAGATGGCACAAATTCAGCCCTGGAGTACAAATGTGCTGTTTCAGCTGAGGTCAACAGGGCTTGCACCCACTCACATTAAGGCCGAATTTGGCCGCTGGTGTCACTGTGGAATAAACGTGCACTAGGCCAAGTGAAAAGGGTACAATGGTTACTGTTAGTGGGTGAGGCTATGAGAGGGAAGGGATGTCAGAACAACTTCACTCTGCCTATAGATTGAAAGACACCTTAAATGCACTTTCTCTGCTCCATGTGTCTGCTGTGGCATTTTCAGGGAGACACATCTATTGCTTGATATAATTTGCAAAAATTTTCAAGATTGGAAGGAGAAAATCCTATTAGAAATGTGCTGCAATATTCAGTGTGGATCTAAATTTCTCCCCCAGTTATGGTGGGTTTTATCTGAAGCTTTTGTATGAGATACCTGGACAGATAGAACAGCTTTAAATCTTGAATGAAATCTGTTCAGGGTGAGGATTTAGATGTCGGCTTTTTGATTGTCACAGTATCACTATGTCGCTGTCTCCACTCTGTTATGTCCTTTTCCTCATCTTTCCTCATCTCCTTTTCCTCTTCCTAAAACATATGTCAGTTTCTGGGCTACACTTCAAGGAACATAGCTGAGCTTTAAGATATGTCAGAAAAGCTCCCCAAGTATGCATTAACAAATGAGTGCTATTAAGTGCACATCACACAGAAATCTGAACAGAAATTTCATTGGAGAAAGAGGAAGAAAGAAAGATAATGCTAATGTTAAAATGAAGAAAGATACTTTTTCCTTTTCTTTTTTTTTTAGTGTGGTGCTTTTAACAATTCATCTGCTGTTGTGTAAACCCCCACAATTTTAAGATAAGACCATCTCTCAAAAATTATCATGAGAAAAATAATAAAACCAGATGAACACCCCTCATGCTTATTTAATTTTCAGTGTATCTTTCTTGGTGGGGGTGATTTTACCTCTCTCATCTTCTCTATTCCCAGAGTAAAAATGTACGAGATGACAATCCATTCCTGTGTAGATGGCCAGCGATCCATCTTCACTAACACTATGTAATTGAACAGCATCAAGTAGCCTATATATGCCAGCTGTAAAGAAACAAAATGAATAACAATAATCACTATATTTATATGACTTAGCCATTTTTGGGAGTATGATTTCATATTCCTAATTCCACTGTATCCAGGGTTAAACTGAAAATAAAGAACAATCTCAGATAGTGCTCTGGGTTGTATGAAAAAGCTCACATTAAGTCATATACATGTAGGTCTGCAAAATACATGCACAAATGTCCTATCCTCCAGCATGCCCAACAAAATGATATTAACACAGTTCCCCTGGATCATACCGCAGTGGTAAGAGCTCTGACACTACTATGCCAGCTACCAAACTAAGTTACTTATGTGAAGATTTCCCCCTCATCTGCTTCTATCATCCCTTCCTCCCTTAATACTCCTCTCCTGTGCTTTTTTTCCTCCCTGTTCACCTCGTCTAGGCCAACTCTGACATTCCAAATTCTTTTTGTACAATCCTTGTCTGGAGACCAGAAGGCCCCAGGCATTGATAGAGGTCTTCCCACCCTATACTCTACACCCTGACCTAACCTATACCATGATTCCTCCCCAGAACACTGCTACTCCTATTTATATTGCTGCAGCATGCAGACTGGCATAGCCACACATCCATTTGCCTTAGATTTTCTGAAAAAAATTCACCTGTTATGTTTTGCTTTTCTTTTTTAAATCCATCTGCCTTTTGGCCCAATTTCTGCTACAGTGGAAAGTGAGGATTATTAGTTTCTTTTTCCTTTCTTCCCACACACTGAATATAATGAAATAGTCAAAAGTACAAGACAGGCAAGTTGTATCGACAAGTTCATAAAACTCAGAGAAACCCAAGTGCCACATGGGAGCACGGGCTGCAGCTGTGGTGATTGGTTGTGCCTGGAATCTTCAGCCAAATTTAAATCAGAGAAAACATCAGGTTCTGTGCATGAACATTTTAGTCATTGTGGCAGAAAATGTATCCCTAACAGCTGTACTTCAGCACAGTTTTTCTCTCTCAGCTGAATGTAACTCACAGCTATTGTGTAGTTGGTATCAGAATTAAGATGAAAGAAACAAAAAGGGGCTGAGACTTTTGGGTAGGATTATTTCAGTGTTCAGAACTTCACAGAACAGAATTTGCGTTGTATTTGTTATAGAACATTGCTTCTGCTCTGTGTAAAAGCCACAGGGTTCTGGCTTTTATTCTGTTTACTGGTTTGAAGGACACTAAAGAGAACTTTTTACATTGGTCAAAACTCTGAGTAGAGAGAAGACAGACAGCCGAACCACTGCTTCTTGTCTACATAAAACAGAGTAGGAAATTATCTCATTTGTCTTTCAGTTTGTGTGTGGTGATGGACTGCAATGCTCGGGTCTTTAACATTCCTAAAGGAAAAAGGGAGCAGTATTGACTTAGGTCAGCATCTTGGGTTTCAGTTGAGTCAGCACAAACTCTGGGCAGGAAAAACCTGGATGCAGACCTCCGTGTCTGAAATAACACCTTCTATTAAAGTGAAAAAAGCCATGTGATACTGCCACCTAACAGCCCTCCTCTTAGATATTTTTGATTATCAATTATCAGCCAATTTCCTATTTTGATCTAACTCAGCAGTTAGTATGGGAAAGAATAGGGACATTAAAGTGATGCTGAAACTGCAGCATCTAACCCACAAAACAAGCCCTTCAGATAGTAAAACCCTTCTTCACCCTGTAACTGCCTTCCAGGAGTGTGTCCTGATCCCACACCATACTCAGTACAGCTGCCTGTGCTCCTGATTCTTTGTAAGTGCATACCTAGGTGAACTCCTGTTTTCTTGCTTTTACATGACTTGACAAAGAGCTAGAGGCTTCCATTTTCACTCTTGAGGGCAGTACCTGAAGCAACTAAGGAGAAGAATCTAAGAAGAGCAAGGCAGTTTCTAAGGTGGGTTGCTCCCTGCCCTCCTATGAATGCCATATCATTCTACAGAAAATACTTGTAATACTTACTTATGGTAAGGGACAAACCTAGAAAGTGTAACAGCAGGAAAGTGCTTTAAGGTTTTTTACTGACTACAGTAACTAAATTATCATAATGTGAGGTGGTCCCAAAATGCAAAACTTACGCAAAGATGTTTTGGTGTTTAGAAGATGACTCTTACTTGGGGTTCAATTCCCTCTGCTGTTACTCCTTTTCATGAGATGTAAAAATTTGGCCTCTTATATCCTGCTAGCTTCTCAGCCTAAAGCTAGTAGTTAAAATGAGAAAGCCATCCTTATTTTTGCTCCTATGTAGAATCAAAATGTTAGTTACTGAATATCCCTACATGTAACCTATTATTAAAGACTAAAGGTGGCTATAGCTGTAGAGTAACAGCAGATAGGAAGATACAGAATAATCAAATTATTTAACTATCTTACACCAGCTGTAAGTAAAGTAGCTTTTCTTGTATTTTGGACCATGGAATGTGAAATTTGGAAGATTTATTTTGAAATCTATGATTAGTATTTTTGCTTCTGTGTTTGTAAACAGTGATAGGCAATTTTAATCCTTTTTCTGAAAACTGTTTTACCTTTAGTCTCCAGGAGTTTCTCAATATACCCAACTAGCTGGTCCAGCACTGCAGCCAGAACACGTCTTAATTTGCTCTTCAAGTTCAGCATAGGCAAGATAAAACTTTAATAATTGACCTTGACTGAGACCTGCCTTAGGATATAAAACTGTAAGAACAGGTCTAAATGGAAATGCAACATTGATCTTTTTCTCTCATTTCAGAATCGAACTAACAGGGACAGAGAGATGCTTCTTTCTGTTTACAGTGTAAAGACTTTTCTGGGTATGCATAATACATACTGAGACTAGGCTGCTGTTGAGTACATTCTAGATTAGTCTGTCTGATTAGTGCTCAATGGCCAAACATTTCTGCCAGTAGCTGCTCCAACCTGCCAAACTGGAGCTATTTGCTAGCATAACCTGTCCGCCACAGTTTACTCTTTGTTGATGTGAACTGTTCATGCTGTCTTTAGTTGCAGTCCCCAGATGTCAGCAAGGCATTTTTTCTTACAAGAAGTAATTTAAAGAAGGATGCATTCTTTGTGATTTATTGTGCATTCACTAGCATGATGGAAAATATAACTGGGAAGGGCCACTTGAAATTATCTGGCCACTTCCATGGTGCTGAGGCAGGATTAATTACAGTGTACCATAGTGGACATATGTTTTGATAAGATAGTCATAGAAATCACTAACAAGGGAAAATCTACCATCTTCTTACACACTTTATGACAGTACTTCTCAGGGTAGTTAGAAATGGTTTCCTAACATCTTTCCTTAAAATGCCTTGCTACAATTTAAACCTTCCTATTCAGCAAGGATTTGGAGATTATTCCATTTTGTTCATCTCTGCAGCTACTTAAGACATATTTGAATGCTATTACATTCCTTCTGCACACTTCCTCTTTCCAGAGGAAGCAATTTCATTTTCTTAAATCCTTCTCCTTAAGACAGGTCTTACAAATCTCTTGAAACATTTTTCATGTTCTTTTTTGTGTCCTTCAAACTAGTCCACACCTCTCACGTGATGCAGAAGCTAAACTGGGATACTCCAGCCAAGGAGACTTGAAAGGATTACTTTCTGTATTAATTTCACTATGCAATCTCATTCTTCCACTTTCTGATGCAATTTGCAAATTTAGTGACTAATCTTTACTCCCTCATCAAAGTTTTGAATGAAAGTATCAGATGTATCATGTAGGAAAACCCCTAATGGAATCTTTTCCAATCCCTGCTTCCAGCTTGATAATGAATAATTAATGTCTATTCTTGAGGACTAATTGCCAAAAAGCTTTGTATCTGCATGTTAACTCTAATATAGCAGTTATTAATCTGTGAGAATACCCTGTAAAGTTTTTGATACTGTCTTGCTTTAGTAAAAATGTACTTTTTTTTTTTTCTTTCTGCTGCATTCGTGAGGTCTGCTTCCCTGTAACACACAGGGAGATTATACTGATTTGACATTTTTTCCCTGCTACTCACGTCTTTGTCATCTTGTAGGCACTTACACAAACACCTTCTCCCAGAGACACTCTGCAGACTCGTAAAAACAGAACAAAGTAAAAATGGTCCAAGAAAAACTGTGCTCGCTCTGCTTCTTTTTTTCATCAATTATTATACAATTTCAAATCCTGATCCAGCCCAGTTTCCCACTGGCCTAAGTATTTGGAACTCTCCTATTGGGAATTCTCCTATAGGGAAATCCTTGGGAACACTGATTGCAGCAGACTGTCACTTTTGTATTTGAAGAAAAACACACAGTCATTCAAATTTTAACCACTGACTTTCTGAATGAAATGTTAGTGTTTAGCAGTCTTTGACAGGTTTGCAAGGCTGACCTTCACAAAAGATTTTTATAAAATTATTTATGGGTGAACCCTCTAATAGAAGCAGATGCAGATGTTCAATGAAACACTCAAGATGACTGTAATCCAGTTTCAATATTTGTCCAAACAGCAGTATTATAACAGGAAAGATTTCTTACTGTGTAAAACCAAAATTTAACAATGGGAGCATTGTAGAACTCATAAATCTTTCTTCCAACGGGGATCAGTCTGTGCTTGCTCTGAACTTCCTCTTCCTCTTTCTTTCTCGAGGACTCTCCATTCCCTCGTCCCAACATTGCCTAAAAGAAAGGCCATTCTTTATATGCTTCTTTGTGAAAGAAAAATTGAGCAATTAAAAAAAAAGAAACTATTCAAAACTCCTCTGATTTCTTGATCTTTAGACACAAGCAGGTGTAAATCTCTTTAGTCTCACATTTTTTGTTTTTCTTTTTCCCAGGGAAATTGTGTTTTAATACTTTGTAAACCCAAAAAGCAATGCTCTGGCAGCAACTGTCAGCACCAGCGCAAAACCCTTGACTGGTGAACAAAAATGAGATGTGTGTTTCTCCTTTTTGCTGTATGGACAGCAAAACTTTTACCTGACAACACCTTTATGGGGTGTAGTTCTATACAACAAACAGATGCAGACAGAAATCAGGTAGGTTATGGTTTTAAACAAAAGAATTTAATAAAGTCGAGACAAAGAGAGAACAACAGGGAGAAAGGTGAGTTGACAGTTGCTGGACTAGAAGCAATGAAGCCACTGACTTTTTTTCACTGGATCTATCAGAGGTGATGATCCCATCATCGATGTAGAGGATTGTCCAGTAGAGTTCACTGCAGCACTTAGACCTTGGATTCTACACAATTGTAGTTTCATTCATAATGAAGTTCCAGACTGCTCATACACTGCCTCTGTAGGCTTGATTGTTAGCACTATAATTCCAACTCACTGAAGAGCTATACTGAGCTCCATGACTGCATAGTTAAGAAGTCCTCAGTTCTAGGTGCAAACTTAATAGGTGAAGATGACAATATTTTGTTTACCATTAACTTCATAGCCAGCTGCAGAGAGGTGGAGGAAGTGGCTACACGGTCACTGAAGTTGACACTTAAAAGGTGTTCCCTTGTATTTAGAACACAGCATGATCTATTAATATTTCTGAAATAAGTCTTTTGTGAGTAGTAGGCTGAGTAAATTTTAATTTACTATGCCCTGAGTAAATTACTACTATTTAGTTTGTGGCGGCACCTACAGATTGTAGCACTCCTGCACATGAAAGCAATAGCAAGAAGTGAGATACAACCGCCCTTGTATAATGTTTTTATACAAGTAAGTAAAAGGATTTTCATACTTGTGTTAACTGAAGCAAACTTTCATCACCCCGAACATAACATTACTTTCATCTGAACTTGAAAACATTGAAAAGATTGGAATCACAGAATATCAGGGGCTGGTAGTCACCTTGAAAGATCATCTAGTCAAACCCCTCTGACAGAGCAGAATCACCTCCAGATCACACTGGAACGCATCCAGGTGGGTATTGTATATATCCAGTGAGGGAGACTCCACAACCCCCCTGGGCAGACTGTTCCAGTGTTCTGTCAGCCTCACAAAGACACTAAAGAGAACAATTAGATGCTAGACTGTCTTTCAGTAAAGGTCTTTTGTCTCTATGTTCTCAGATTCAACATGATGTTCAGAACATATTTAACTAATCAGTTTCAAGTGAGCTATTTGATCTGGTTCTAATGCCCTGGAGGAGCAGAAGATTCTCAAATTACTTAAAAGCAAGAATCAAAATCTTTCATTTTCTGCCTTTTTTTTTGTTTTTTTAGTTCTCATGTGGATCTATTTGTACAGATCTTTGGTTCTGTAAAATTTGTAATGATTTTTAAAAAATTCAGTCAGTGCAGATATTTATAACATTATTAGAAATGTGCATGGGCCTAGGTGGCTCCTGCCTAATACTTCACTTTAATTTCATTTATGCTACTAGTTTTCTCCTCTAGGATTACTGTTCTCCACATGGTCTCTTTTATTCCTGAATCTGACTATGCACAAATGTGTCCTGCACATATTTAATAAGATAGAACAAAGATGCAGCACACAAGTGTACTATTCTTAAATTAACCTGCTGAGATCCTCTTAAAACAGTAGCCTGCTTTGATGAAATTACCTATCTCCATTACATTTTTATGTCTGCAGATTTGTAAATTCATTGCAGATAAAATTGTATGTCTTAAAAAGGTAAATAGACCTTGTGTTTATTCTCACTGAGCACATAAAACCCCTTAAATGTCCATCCATATTTTCATAAAAAAGTAAAAATATGAAGTGGCTGTAAAGTAGATAAGAAGGTTTCTTATTAGGTAAGCAAAATTATGAGATTTAATGAATATGGTTACAGTCGCAGAGATTATGCAACCTTTCACAGAACCCCAGGTACGTTTACCTGAAGTCCACAAAACCAAAGTGATTCCCTTGATCTCTATCAGGGGCTTTTTATTTGGGAAGAAAATATGGAATGCTTTGGGAAAATGATAGCCCAAGAAGGCATTAATTTATTTGCTTCTGTCTACCTGTGATTCTGTTTTAGGGAAAGCTGCCGGCTGGTGCCACAGGGTTTTCTGTAGCTTTTCCTAAAGCTTTGTCTCTGCTGTCCTCTGGTGCTCAGGAATTTTGCAGCACAGTGAAAATGAGTGCTGGTAGCTTAAAAAAATAAACAGTGCTGTGTGTGCTTTAGTGAAAGGGATTATTTCACAGAGTTTAAATCCTCCAGAATTTAACACATTTGCTAATTTGATGACACTCTTAGCTCTTACTGGAATCAGTAAGTTGTGTTTGTTTTCAGAATGTCTTTCAGTACGTGGATTTATGCTTTATGTTATGGATGCTGATTTTCTGTTTGCTGGGTTTTTTTTTTGTTGACAGTGATGCTGTAATTTTGTCTTGTCATAATTATTTTTTAATTAATTGTATCATACAATACTAACCTCTCCCCTTCCCGGTGCTGCAAATGAGGAATTGCTCTAAGAAGGCTGGCGATTAAATTTGACCTGATGTTCCTGACTGCTAATTACATCACAATGCTAACAAACTGCAAAGTCTCCCCATTAGAAACATACAGAAACAACTTAAGTGTCTGTGTTAACAGAATAGCTGCAACACCAGATATGAACAATATGTGTTTTCACTTGGAGGAAGAAGCAATAGAGTGAATAACTGAAGATGCTGCTCTGTGTGGGTGGCATCTCTTTCTCTAATAAACAGTTTTGCCCATGATTCACCATGAGTCACGCTAGGTAAGCCAGACAGCAGCTCAGCTGCACTATAAAGCACAGTACAACTGCATCATTTTAGCCTAAGGGGGTTGATGTGTACATATTTTTTACATTGAGATTTTTCTAATCAGGATTCTGTGTTTGTTTTGTGGTGGTTCTGACTAAATCATCAGAGACGCTTTAGATTTTATGCTATGTACTGACTTTGTGTTCACACAGAACTGGTGTGGGAATGGTACATAGCTGGGTGGATGTCTACACCTTACACTGCATAATCCATTTTATGCCATGCTATGTATGCTGCTGCTGTGGTAGCTGTTCTAGAGTCACTGTTCTCTGTCTTGAAATGCTCATAGGAAAAAAAAGGTTTAATGCTTTTGAGATATGTGTGTAAACCGGGTTTTTCATGAGATCAGTGGTTCTTTAAGGTGAATACAGAAGAGCAGGGATACAGTACAAGGAGCTCAGTCATCCCAGCTACTAGCACTGCACAGGACATGGAGAATTCCAGGGCAATTGTACAGTGGCACTATGAGGAGTTTCCAAATCCCTCACAGAAACAGAAGGAATTCCCCCATCATGGAGGGAACCAGCACTGATGCCTCACAACCACCAACGGTCTCTCCTGCTGCTTCATTCCATACCAGCTGAAGGAATGCCTTGCTTCTGGCAAGTGAAATACTGTGAACTCTGTTCTCTAGGGTAGATGAGATGGGTCAGGGGCACAAAACTACCAGTCTTCAAACGTCCCTATCTTAAGAGCTGTATTTGTAGTGATAAAATATTTAGTTCATTCTTGTCATAGAGAGAAGGCTAAGCATATGTATTACAGGTGAGAGTGAGCTCAGAGCACACCACCACTAGCCTAGCTTTGCTGCTGCTGCAAAGTCAAAACTCAGACTGTTGGTGATACCCATATAAGCCCATACTTCCAATTTGATGTGGAAACTTACAGCAAAATGAGCAAAATAACATCTTCTAAAGAACTGAAATGAGTTTTGTGTTCTGAGACAAGACCATGTACTAGGGAACTTTAACACCCAAATGATAAGGCAGTGAATAGGGATAAGGATGTTTCTAGACATGGCTACCAGAATCAGTGCTATTTTGGTAGGAGGGTATACTGCTGAGGTTTCTAACTGACTGAAAATTCATCAAGTAATTAAGGCCCCAACCGGGGCACTGTACAAATAAAAAAATGCCCCTGGCCTTTAGAATTTAGGGTCTTTCTACACCTGTATGGCTAATATTCAGGATTAATGACTGGTAGCTCCATGTATAAATTGTGGTAAATTCCTTGGTGTGGTGGTGGGAGCAGTACTCAAAAGCTGGTTTTTTGAGTAGCTGCTGTGAGGAAAGTCTGTTGCCTAGCATCGAGGTGTTAAAGAAATGTGTGCCCAGCACTTTTGTGTACCTGTTATAAAGTTGAAAGCAGGTGTGACTAACAAGTACTTTACAGGGAATAATCACCACACTTTCATAGTATATCCAAATGTTCATCTACCCACCAGATCCTCTGGAAGAAGCATAACACAAATACATACTCACATGCAGGTGCACCCATTTCGAGACTTACTTCATCGTCACTGTAGTCTCTGTGGTCACATTATTGCATGCAAATGAGGTGTAAAATAGTGCAAAAATCACTGTGACTCTGAACCTCATCTACTCTGGACAAGTACAGTACAGAAAAAGGAAGTAAGTCTTGCTTTTGGCCTACCATTATTTCTACGAAAGTATTTCTATAAAAATGCACATGGGCGTACTACTATAGGAATACAGAGATCTGAGAAATATTGATTGGAATGATTAGAAATAGAGCTAGACAGATCATTTGGGTGATACATTATTTGCCAAAAATGGACTTTAGAGATGATCAAAATTATTTGTAGTTCATTGGTTTTGTTTGTTTAAGCTGAATGAAGCTCAGAAACCTGAACCATGGGAAAAAAAAAGAAAATATTTTAAGCAATCATGTGCCAAACAAGCAAATGAATAAAAGAAAATGGTAGTAATCACAATCACGTGCACATACAATGAATTATTTGTTTATCCTGAAAGGAAAACTATGGGGCAAAACTAGGCAAATAATGCTGAATTCAACAGATGCAAGCTTCAGGTTTAGGGTGAGTGACTGATCTAGTGAGCAGTTGATTAAATATTTGTGATATCACACCAGGGTCAATTATTAATTGATGAACTATCATAGAATCATAGACTGTTAGAGGTTGGAAAGGGTCTTGAAGATCATCAAGTCCAACATCCCTGCCAAAGCAGGATCACTCACAGCAGGTCACAGAGGAATGCATCCAGATAGGTCTTGAAAGTCTCTAGAGAAGGAGACCTCACAACCTATTTGGGCAGCCTGTTCCAGTGCTCCATTATCTGTACAATAAAGAAGTTTGTCTTCATGCTGAGGCGGAACTTCACGTGTTCTACTTTGTATCCATTGGACCTCGTTATATCACAGAACACCACTGAAAACTGACTAGCACCTTCTTCTTGATCTCCTCTCAATCTTTTCTTTTCCAGAGTAAACAGCCCCAAGTCTCTCAGCCTATTCTCATAAGACAGATGCTTCAGTCCTTTAATCATCCTCATAGCCCTCTGTGGCATTCTCCAGTATATCCCTGTCCTTTTTTTGACTGGGGAGCCCAGAACTGCACACAATACTCCAGTTGTAGTCTCACCAGGGCAGAGTAGAGGGGAAGGAGATCCTCCCTTGACCTGCTGGCCATACTCTTCTCAATGCACCCCAGGCCTTCTTAATGCATCATTGGCCTTCTTGGTCGCAAGGGCATATTGCTGTCACATGGATAAGTTTTGTCCACCAGGACTCCAAAGTCCTTCTCCATGGAGCTGCTTTCCAGCAGGTCAACCTGTAATTGGTACTGGTGCATGGTGTTGCTCCTCCCCAGGTGCAGGACTCTATGCTTATTCTGGTTGAACCTCATTAAGTTCCCCTTTGCCCAGCTCTGCAGTCAGTCCAGGTCTTGCTGAAGGCTGCGCAGCCTTCAGGTGTATCAGCCATGCCTCTCAGTTTGGTATTGTCAGCAAACTTGCTGAGGGTCCACTCTGTCCCTTCATCCAGGTTTTTGATGAAAACTGGACTAAGTACTGATCCCTGAGCAATGCCACTATTTACAGGTCTCCATCTGGACTCATTATCACTGATCACAACACTCTGAGCTCTGTTGTTTAGCCAGCTCACAATTCTCCTTGCTGACCACTCTTCTAACCCTGACTTCCTGAGCTTGCCTAGGAGGTAGTTATGGGAGACAGTGTCAAAAGTCTTACTAAAGTCAACATGGACAACATCCACATCTCTCCCTGTATCTACCCATTCAGTCACACCATCATAGAAGGCTATCCGGTTAGTCAAAGATGCTTTCCCTTTGGTTAAATCCATGCTGGCTACTCCTGATAACCTTTTCTTCTATGTGCTTAGAGATGACCTCTACAAAGAGCTGATCCATCACAGATGGAGGTGAGGCTGATGGGTCTGTAGTTTCCTTGATTTCCTTTTTTTTTTTTTTTTTTTTTTTTGTAGTGTGACCTCCACAAG
>WBNM01032326.1:17146-43374 GCA_013399055.1 Ramphastos sulfuratus | reverse complement strand
GATTCCTCTGTTCGTGTCACTGACAAAGATGTTAAACAGCACTGGTGCCAGCACTGACCCCTGAGGGATGCCACTTGTCACTGGTCTCCAGGTGGACATTGTGCCCCTGATCACCACTCTCTGTGTGTGACCATCCAGCCAATTCCTTATCCAGCGAGATAATTATTCCTGAGGTCTGATTGTAGTAGTAATGACTGAAGCAAAGAAGGCATTCACTAACTCTTCCTTCTGTTTTTAGCAGCTCCTTGCTCATTTATGCAGATCTCCTTCCTTCTCTGCTTGATTTTTTATTCAAAAGAGTACACCTACATTGAGCTTGGAGGAAGTGGTGTTTGAATACTAACCAGCTCTCCTCTCTTGTGACCCTGCCTTCCACAGTTTTGGTCCACAGGATTCTTTCAAGCAGGTCTTTGAGGAGAACAAAGTTAGAAGGCCAGACCTGCAATCCTACTTACTGCCCTGTTCCAACTTCATAGGATACTAAACTCTGTCATGTTATGGTTACTGTCACCAAAGCTGCTCCCATCTTCATGTCCTCATCCAGACCTTCTTTGTTAATACAAGGTCCAGCAGTGCGCTTCTCCTCTTTGGCTCCTCCAACATTAGGAAGCAATAATCACCAATGCAGTGCAAGAGTCTTTTGGACTGATTATGCCTAGCTGTGTGCCTTTCACATCAAATATAGTGATTGAAGTCACCCATGAGTACTAAATCTTGTGATCTACAGGTAGCTACTTCCAGCTGTCTGTAGAAGGCCTCATCAACATCCTCTTCTTGGTTTGGTGGTAGTAGGCACCCACATTTTTGCCTGTTTTTGTGCCCATTAATTCTTGCTCGTAAGCTTTCAATACCTTCTTCATTTCCTCCCCTGTACATTCCAGTCACTCTTGCACATAAAGAACAATGCCACTGCCTTTCTTTGTTGGTCTATCTCTCCNGGTGTTTGAATACTAACCAGCTCTCCTCTCTTGTGACCCTGCCTTCCACAGTTTTGGTCCACAGGATTCTTTCAAGCAGGTCTTTGAGGAGAACAAAGTTAGAAGGCCAGAGCTGCAATCCTACTTACTGCCCTGTTCCAACTTCATAGGATACTAAACTCTGTCATGTTATGGTTACTGTCACCAAAGCTGCTCCCATCTTCATGTCCTCATCCAGACCTTCTTTGTTAATACAAGGTCCAGCAGTGCGCTTCTCCTCTTTGGCTCCTCCAACATTAGGAAGCAATAATCACCAATGCAGTGCAAGAGTCTTTTGGACTGATTATGCCTAGCTGTGTGCCTTTCACATCAAATATAGTGATTGAAGTCACCCATGAGTACTAAATCTTGTGATCTACAGGTAGCTACTTCCAGCTGTCTGTAGAAGGCCTCATCAACATCCTCTTCTTGGTTTGGTGGTAGTAGGCACCCACATTTTTGCCTGTTTTTGTGCCCATTAATTCTTGCTCGTAAGCTTTCAATACCTTCTTCATTTCCTCCCCTGTACATTCCAGTCACTCTTGCACATAAAGAACAATGCCACTGCCTTTCTTTGTTGGTCTATCTCTCCTAAAACATACACGAATAAGGCATTTTTAGTATATAAGTACTACAAATAAAGTATCCTTAATATAAGTGTGACTAAAAGGAAACTTCACAAGAGCACTTCCCAAACAATCTCTGAGGCATCTTATAATCAGTGGAGAAGAGACCCAACGTAATTTACGTCAAACCATTTGACTGAGGCTGGAACAATGCAAAACTTCAATCTGAAATATTATTTTATATTTAAAACATATCAAGTAGGAATATTCTCCCTGACACAGTGCCTAAAAGTGACCAAATATAACTGGCTATGACCACAGAAATATATGTGAAGGTCTCTGTTAGCAAATTGTCTCTCCTTACCCTTTGAGTGAAAGAGCTGTGTTAGAAGTCCTAAAGCATAGAATAGATTATACAGAGAAACAGTAAATCAGTAGTAATGCACCTAAGATATTGTTTCTAAACTTGCTGGACTTTGCAGAAACAGTTATTTTATAGAACAGGCTGTAAGTGTCTGAAACTTCACTAGAATGATTCATCCATTTTTAAGGACTTAAGGGCAGTGTTAAGACAGGAAAGAGCAATAAGGCTGTCAGTAAATGGAAGGGAAAAGGGAGAAGACATCTAAGACTCATCTGGAAAAGCAGATCCAGTTCTAATATCACTTTCTTGTACCAGGAGTCAGAAGGTAAAAAGGAAACACACAGTATTGTAGACAAGAAACCAGGAGCTGGGATAACTGCAGAGAGATAGAAATTACTTCCTCCCCAAATTTCTCCCCGTTGCCAAGAAAAAGGCATCTTGAAAAGTGCTTATTTGATTTGAATAGGCACTTCATAAGTGGATCAGAAGCCAGGGAGAGTAAATTGTTGCTGTTCTGGCTTCTGGTCCTTCCCAACGGCCAGGTTCTTGCCTGCAAACGGATCCTGTAGGTGGGTCTTGTGGGCTGCTCCTTCGGCTTGTCTGCATATTGGGTCCTGTAGGCAGATCCTTCTGCCTGCCTGCAGATGGGCTCCTGTGGGCAGCTCCTGCTGTTTGCCTGTGGGAAACAGTCTGGGTTTTTTGGTTTTTGTTTTGTTGTTGGCTTTGTTTGTTTGTTTTTCAAATTAATCAGAAAATTCTCTTTTATCTCTATGTCTGTACCCTGACCTTGACCAAGTGGTTTTGAGTTTTAAGCTTTTCAAAGACACCTCAATCAAATCCAAACCAAAGCAAACCAAACTAAGCTAAGGCAGTTCTGATAGCTCTCATGGTAATTGCCCAAATTAAAAAGCATCAGACAAGACTGAGAACAAAAGATTGGAAGTAGGTGACTGGTATAGTTTTCAGAGCTTTAGCTATTTGATTCTCTTTGTGGTGCAAATTATTCCTTTAAGCTATGTTACTAACACAGAAAAGCCCTACCTTACACAATTCTGCTGAGCCGCAGAAGCTCTTAGTAAGGGCTGAGCTGGCTAGCTGCTTGCTAATGACTTCAGTGAATTAAAAACCACAAGTCTATATGTGTGAGAATTCATAAAGAGTTTTGAAAAGCTGATTCCATTTTTCTTGCCCTTTTTACACAATTTATAGCCTTCTGATGAATTTAACAGAAAAAATAATAATAAAAGATCTCTAGTTTCTATGGATCTCTGGGCCTTTCCACCCAAAGGAAGATTCAGTGAGATTCTTTTCTGCCAGAGATACCTACTCATCAGTTATGACCATTTTCAGTTCTGAAATCTCATTAATTTATGTCAGGCACTGTGGCATCAAACTGAACCCAAATGCGAGGATATTACATCACAACATGATGCTTCGGTATCATTATGGACTGCTACCACATCAAGACACAACGATGCCAATCAGCTTGTCTGGTTTGAGTCCCACCAAGGAGAGGGGAGTGTTGAGAGTGGAATCCTATCATCTGCTAAGTTTAGCCATCAGACAGCCTGCAACACCCACAGAGTGGGAATAACAAACTGACAGCACTGAAGCTGGTGATCTATTGTTGGCACTCACGGTGAGTTCCATGTCCTCCTCCTCTTTTTCTTTCACTGGCTTTTCTGGTTCCTCTGGCTCTTTCTCTTGAAGATGGATCTCATTAGCCTGGGACATGTAAGGCATATCATCTTTGTTCTTGAACTCCAAGCTGAGAATTGAAGGAGGAAGTAGAATTCCTAGAATTACCTAAAGCAATAATAATGATAACAATAATAATCATAGTAAACAATCATGACGGTTACTTAATATCAAAAGGAACAACTCCCTCAGGACATCTAGGAAAAGAAAGATCAATATGCATGTGGTTTTCTACAATAATAGAGTATTTGTCACTTTTTTCTGAGCTACATTGTGAAACAAAGCACGTAACTCGTATTAGCATCGCTGTGAGTTCTAAGGCTAATTGCCTCTTGAATATTTTATCTGCTTGCTCATCAGATGTATATTGTTTCATATCATAATATATTTACAAAATATTATGTGAGGTCAATGGTAAGTGATATTCAGGGATATTCAGATCTCGAACCTGCAGATTTCTGCATTTCACATGATAGATAATATCAGCGTAAATGACACACAGGCAGTATTGATTCCTAGGTCTCAAGTTCCCTGTGTCCATACTTGATGCACACAGGCAGTCAAGGCATAAATGTGTATGGATCAGATAAGAGATAGGCAAAGCCAACAACAGCAAATGCTGATGTGCTTAGCTATGTGGTCCCCTTACATCTTGCTTCAGTAATCTAAAGCTTTTCTGCCTTCCTTCTCTTATGATGTGGCAGTGGAAAAACCATTAAAATTACCTTGTGTGGATATATTCAATGAATGATCCTTCTAGTTAAACTAATAGTATAACAAAAGAAGTATTATGACAATACAAAAGGAAGCGACCTGTTTGTGTTCCTAAGCACAGTAGCTTTTCCTGGTTTTACTGCAGTTTCATGTGTGTTGTTGAGACCTTCCAAAGTACCACAATTAGGGGCAGTAAGTGTACGTATGGCACTGTCTCTGAAAAGCTGAGCACCAGGCTGCCTGTACTGTTCCTGAACTTAGCTTGTTGCAGAAGGATGTGCTCAAGGAGAGGGGTTTATGGGCAGACCTGGTTTCCCTGAAAGGCTATTTCTAAGAACAGGCAGGACTAACAATTGAGTCCCCTCTTCCCATTGGGGCTATAAATCTCCTGAGAGATTCTGAAGAATGACATTCAGCCTTCTTGACATTTGCCAGCTTCATCAGGAGAAAATTGTTTATGGGAAATAATCCATGACTCATGCCTGCACATTCATGGTGCCTCCTGCTCATGTAGGTTCTAGTCTGCTTTGGCTTTAAAGGGGCCCTGCTAATGACAATCAGTCAAATAAAACATAGACTAGAAACTGAGTAAAGGATTCTTGTGAAGCCTTGATGTTACAAGAAGCTGAAAGAAAATAGTCTTTTACCTTCAGTTACTCATTGTGAAAGGTCTATTTTATATCTTAAGAGATGCATGCTGCAAAGAAGAAAGCAAGCAGTGAGAAATTAACTGCTGCATTGATCTCCACGTATCAAGGCTGAATGTCTGCAATACTAAGCACTGAAGAAGGCAGCAGTGAATGTCTGCAAAGCCAAGCAGTAAACAAGCCAAGAAGTGAACATGGACCTGTGAATCGAGTCAGAAAAACAGATAGTAAAGATGTTTCTGAATGTGAGAATGCTTTCTATCTGTAAGCAGAACAATACTTATGCACAGCTCCTGCAGGAGGAAGATGGTAATGCTATCAGCCACTTATTCTCACTTATCACTGGGTCACTGGTTGAGACCCAGTGTAACTATGCATGTACTCATAAGCATTCTCACTGTTACTGAACATCTTTTCACACAACAAAGCAGCTGAGCAATTACTACTTTTTGCACATATTAATGCAGGAGAGAGAGCCCCTTCACTGAAAATAATTCTCAGTCATCTGGGAGGAAGAGGCAATTCCAGGTTATGTACTGACTGGAGAACATATTGCTGAAGGTGAAAGATGGCAGCTCATGGATACAAATTCACATCCCAGAGTTCACGTTGCTCTGTTAACAGTTTTGTTAATTGCGGAAGTAAAGCTTAAACAGTTTTGAAAATTGAATTATCCTCTAGATCCTCTAAGGTAGTTCCTTTAGGTCAGTCATCAGGAAGATTGGCAGGGGATTGCAAGAAAATTTTTACTGCTTGCTTTGGCCTGTTCTGGAGAAGGTTGTCAGATCAGTACCTTTCACTAGCAGTTAATTCACTTACACATCCTTTTTCTTTATTTATCTTTAAAACCCTTGGCTAACTCCTCAAGTATCCAGGCAGGGTGACATACAAGCCATCTGGCTCTTTTTTTTTTTTCCTGATAACTCTCTCTGATGCTGGAAGGGGCTTTAAGAAAGATGATGAAAAAACTAAGTAACGCACTGTGATCTTAGGTTTATGATAAGCTCCCTGATGAAAAACTGAACAGAGGAAGAATACACCCTGCTTAATGTCACTACAAATAAGCACCTGAGATACAGATAATTGAACAATTATTACTGATTTGTTTTGAGCCTTGTCACCATCTATTAGAACTCTCTGACTGTTAATTTTACTTTGAAACAGTGCTGACCTTTAGGCCAGAATTTTTGCGCATCCGTAGACGACCCATCCACATGTCTGTGAGTAGCATTTGACTGCAAGTGTGAGCAATGAAGTCCCTGTGCTTGGCTGCCACTGCGAGCTGCAGGCATGTGGCATTGCTCCAGTTCTTTAACTCGTAGGTCAGCAGTTTCATTGCCAGTTGCTCATCCTGCTTGTATGACTGGTCCAACAGCTCCACCGCCAACTGGCCAAAGTCTCTGCAACAGAGGGACATTTGTTCATTCCCACTAGCCCAAGCTGCCTGCTGCAGAAAACACCTCCCTGCAACTAACTGCCTCTGCAACGGGGGCATCGCCTTCCATCATGCAAATCGTGATGCTGACTGTACAAATGGAAACCCACATTTTCAAATGTGAGTGGCTAATGGTAGGTATATAAATAAGTGCCCTGACTTAGCAGTGATGAGCACCCACACCTACCAGCTGTCTGCTCCCACCTGCCTGCCCACCTCCCTGACATTTTCTAGCTGAAATCCTCTGGTTATCTGCATCTTAGAGAATTGCTTCTGTACTATTTGCACTTTGTGAGCAAGTCTCCTGAAAACCAGAGTGTCCAATACCCTTTTAAAAACATTGTGCCTCAGACTTTTAACATCAGGAAAGATTACTATGGAATCTAGCATCTTAGATTGCTCACCTGAGCATGAGCTTAATACTTCTGTTCAAATACTATGTTCTTTAGGACTTCAACAATTATTCTGCTTGGCATGAACAATGGCTTTGAAAAAGGACAGAGAAGGCTGTGACCTGACTATTGAGGCCTCATGGAGAACACATGGAGAATATAGATATTTTATTTTCTTCTCTACACCTTCTCATTTCAGAACTTACAGTGCTAGCAACTCTTCCTGTCAGGCAGACACATTGTTTAAAAGCCACTAAGACTCTCTCTAAAGGGACTGCATTTTCCATAGAAGTGGGGAATAAAAGCAAAGCACAGATAAGCAAATTGGAGGCAGCTTCAGCAGCCTCTCTCATTTCTATTTATTTATTCATTTATTTATTTATTTATTTGCAGGAAATAGTACATGAAAGAATATTTACCTGGAATTATGGTTCAGTTCTTGGGATATGTCATCCACCATGTCATTTTCTGATGCTTCGTGTGCCATGGCTTTGCACAGTTTACAGGCCACCAGTGCTTTAGCCATAGCTTCCTCCCCATGCTGCCAAAAGAAGAGAGCCATCTTCTGACGTTTCATCAGCACAGCCCACACCATCAGCTCATGGAATGGAAAGGGGAAGTGATTGATCTCGGGGTCATCCAAATCAATATCAACTTCTTCTTCTCTTTTTTTTGTTGTTTTCCTCCCTCGTCGCAAAGGGACGTCATCCTGTGAGAATTACAGAGAAATATTTTTCACCAGTGAAGGATCTAAATCAATTCACAAAATGCATTGGTATCAGTACCTGAGATGTTAAAGATATTTTCTGTAGGTCAAACTCTTCAACACTTTTTGAACAAAATATCTAATGCAGAAAAATGATGAAAACATTTTTTCTGGCACTGTAAGTAAGAAGTTAGTAACCCTGTACTTAAACACAGAGAATAAGGTTTGGACTATTATTCTGAACTCTTCTTTCTACCTAAGAACACAAAGCACAATCACACAATAGTAAAACCATTTTGCAAAAGCCATCATTAAAATAAAGCTAAGAGTTCACTCCAAATATAAGACCTCTTGCTATGCATCTGCCTCATTATGCTTCCAGAAAGTACATATCCAGGGTCTGCTTATTTTTGTTGGGTTTTTTCCCCCCTTTATCTTCTCACAAGAGTAGGAATATCCTTTCTTTGCTTCCATTCTGCCTTTGTATCCCATGTTTATCCCTTGTTTCTATTGCCTTTAGTTTCTTTTCCATTTTAGCCTATTGCTTTTATCAGTTTGGCTGACCTATTTTGTGCTGAGTTTGTGGACACTAAAATGAATGTTGTTGTATAAAATAAACAAGCAAGAAAACATAACTATCTCCTTGAAACATCAGGGTAGCCAAAAGTCAACAAAACTGATAGAAATTTGGCCCATGTACCATTCTCTGCAACTGCTTTATTTCTCTGACTGTGTTTTAGAGTTACATAGCTAGCTAAATGAAATCCTGCATGGCCTCAAATGTTTAGTTCAATCTCAATGAAAAGAAAAATTATGCATAAAGGGGGCAGAGCCTTCTTTTCTCTTGTCTATCTGCTGATGTTTTATTAAGAAAGTAAACAAGTTATCTGGATGAAAAGTGCAATTTGTGTGGCACATTTCTCATACAAAACTGGAAAACAATGACTGGTGCCTTCATTACAGTGAATTTAAACACTATCTTGATATAGCCTATATTTGTCAAGGAAAGTAAAGACACTAGGTTTGATCACAGGCCACCTACCTCCATTCCCAACAGTTTCAGGGCTTTTGGCTGCACAAAAAAGTTAGAAAAATGTTACTTCTTCCAGAAAGGTGAAGAAAAATTACAACAACACGTGTATACATACATGCATATACGCTATTTGTGTAGCATGTGATGTAGAACATATAATATAGATTATGTAATATATGTAATACAATATAATGTAATACAATGCAGACACATACATCAATCAAATAATTACACATACGTATATATTTCATTAAACCTTGACTTTGAACTCTATTTCACTGCAACACACAACGAAAGACATGCACACGGATGCAAGTAAGAATTACATCTGTTTTGGGGCTGTTCTATTGGAAAATGAAATAGGAATTATCGTTAAGGCATGAATGTATTTCTCTGGACAACCTAAGTATTTTGGGCATTCCCCTGGTCCACTTTTATTGACTGCTGTGGAGCTGTTCCGTATGTTGGTCTCATGTCTGGGAAAACACTACTCAAACACTTTTCTTGATGGAATAACTAAGGGAAGGAATTTTCTCCCAGAAGCTACCTTTCCTCTCCAAAGTGAAGAGCCAAAGGGTAGGGAAACAAAACCATTTTAGGTGTTTGGTTGTAACCATTTCACAGATCTGTTGCTCTTTATGGCTTCTTAGAACAATATTCAATGGTGTGTATTGCTTAAATCTGAACTGAGACAAGAAATGAATATGTGGGGTAGAAAAGGCAAAGAAAGATATGCAGATCTTACTGGAAGCAGTTGAGATTTTTTTTTTCATGTTGGATTGGGTTGGTAGCATTATGAATGACAATTAACTATCTTTTACATTTAGAAAGGCAATAAACTTCCTTTGGATTCACAGTATTATAATCTCTCAAACATGAAACGTGTAAACATACTGGGTGGTGTTTCTGTCATGAGTCTACTGACTCTGCTGGAGCCACATCCAGCCAATAAAGCCAATAATGAGTAATGGGTTTCTTTGCATTTATATCTTGAGGCCACAATCAAGAAGGTAAGCCACAAGACAGGGAATGTGTCTATCAAAACACATGTTTTTTTCAGGCCTAAGTCAATATGGTGTTATTTGTACAGACTTGTAGACTTGCCTTTCAAAAGCCCTAGAGACTCAGTTACAGTTTTTAGAGCCAGAGGAGTTTGTTTCATGCCCTAGTCTCACCAGGGCAGCATAACTCAATCATTTTTTTCCCATTAAACCACTAAAAAAATGTAGTTTGTATCAGAGGCTGTTTGCAGTGGGTTATGGTGAAGTAGGTGCTGTGTACATAAAGGAAATGAATAGTGTGTGTGTGTCTGGATCCCCCAGCCAGGAGCTAAGAAGCTATGGTAATCTCTGCTACCATGTGCAGTCAAACAGATAGCAAATAACTTGCTCCTTACCCTTTTGGGTCCAAATAAATTGTGGTAGAGTGTTCTGAACCGCTTTCGGGTGTAATTACAGCGATAGGCTCCTCCCATCAGGTACTCTATCACCAAACCAATATCAATCAGACTTATCCGATAATCAGGAGGTAAATTTCCCTGCAATTAAAATAAGAAGGACAGGGGGTGGGGGGAGGAAGAAAAGCTTATTAATGGTAGTGTTAAATATACTTTATAATGTTGTTAGAATAAAGAAAATTAAATAGTTCAAAACAGGAATTTATTATTATGCTGGTTAATTCACCTTAAAATAGATCCAACCGAAACCTGGATATTCTCGCTTGGAAAGAAGACATAAATTAAATAAGAAGGTGAAGAACTTGGAAGTTACAGAAGATACAGTACACAGTACTCATATTCTTCAACTGGAGAAACAAGGAACATGACTGCAGAACAAAAAGCATGAGGATCAGCACACTTGAAAGGTCAGACACAATTGCTGGACTCTAGTCCTGCAAGATAGCATGATTTCTGGACTGTTTGTCCCCACAATTCTTCTCCTGGTATCTCACAGCTCTGCTGGCATCTCTATGGACTATCAGATCTGCACTGGTGAGGCATGGTCAAATAACATCATGAAATTTCATTTGTTCAAATGGGACCAGCTCCTGTGTGTGAACTTCCCATCCTGCAGTGTTCCCCTCCCATGTTCCAGGAAATGAAGAACAGAGGGCAGAAAGAACTATGCTAACTACTCCAGAGGGATTACATAGTGTATGAGTTATTATTACTGATAGTTGCTAGAAGCAATGAGGGTCTGTTTGCATTTGTTCTTTGGGTTATGTACAAAACCCTCACAAATCTTTGCTTAAATTCTATAGCTAGTATGAGGAAAGCATCTGTATGTATGAAAGTATGGAAGTTATGATAACCAAAATACCTGTGGCTAGTTTCTTGGGGATTTGTTTTTGTTCAAGAAGAAAACTACAGGCCTAGCAGTTTCCCTAGATGGGCCCTCCTTGGACTCCCAAAATATTTTATGGAAAGCCCCTCTAAGCACCATAATATTGCTGCCTACTTTCCAGCAGTTACAGGGGATCGTCTCCCAAAAGGTGGACTGTACTTGTGGCAAAGGTCATGAGTGGGATCCTGGAAAACATGTCTACATATTTTCTCTTCTGCTTCTTTTGATTTCTTATCCTCCATTAAATAGGATATTTGTATATCTACAGAGTGTTAAAGGTGGAAAGAGAGGTAAATTATACTTTTGAAAACTACAAGCAGTAGTCTTTGGAAAAGAGAACATACTAACTTTTATAGTCAACATTACAGAATGATCAGGAAATTTTAATTGTTAGGATCAAAAATTTTCAGTGCACCGTAACAAAATAATCACATTTTCTATAGTGATATACAGTTGTAGCTTTTTGTGTGTGGCCATCAAAAGAATGTCAGTAAGGCACATGGAGCAATTTAATTCCTGCCACATCTTGCTGGAAATATCTGTATGTCTGCTGTTAGGTTTATTAGATTCAGAACAGCGAAACACTAATTTGGAGCAGATGGCCAATGGTTCTGCAGATTAGATGATATGGATGCAAAGAGCCTCCTTCCTCTTTCACTTCATCCAGGAAGAGCAATGCTTATTTCCCTTCCTAAAATATTACGCTAAAATATTGAGGAAGAAGAAACGCTTGTGTGCAACATGTTTCACAGTGGGCTACAGTTCAAAAGGACAGGAGATTAAGAAAATTTAGTGACAAAAGGTGAGCTGCAAGCTATCTTTTATTAATATCTCTTAGTGTATCCTTTTGCACTCTTCCTCCTCTTGGCCAGTCTGATAGGGGGGGTGGGAATTCCTATGGTTTGCAGGAATGTGTAATAACTTAGTCTATTTGAACCCAGTCATTTAAAAAGATTTTTTTTAAAAAGAAAAATAGTATAAATCTAAAAACAGAACCCTACTACTTTTTGTTGTTGTTGTTGTTTGTTTGTTTCCCCAGAAGCAAACAATTGTCTCTCCAGAATATTTAAAGTAATGGCAATTTTACTAGAAAAAGGATGAAGGCACTGGGGGAAGTGGGACTTGTAGCTCACTACAGAGTTGTAGTTCTTCAACAGATTCCTGCTGTCTTAATGTAAGAAACTAAAATGGAACATTTTGATGCTAAGTGGCTTGAGCAATTAATAAAGCACAACAGACATCAGAGTGCTGCATGTGTTAGAAAGTGTAAGTATCTTGATTTCCTCTGATTTCTCAACTTTCATACAGGGATTTAAGTAAAAGAAATTCAACACAGTAACTTCAATCAAAGGTGCACCTCAACCTCTCAGATAACTTACTAGAGAAAACACAAAAGCTCACAGTAGAAATACACACTTTATAGACAAATGCATATGTATGGTTTCATGCTAACATACAGTTACATTTCCAAAGTGAGCAACCCTAGGAAAGCTAATTGCACCATCCTTGTGAGAGCAGTTATACTTAAGCAACACAATTTGCTTTATCAGCAGACACATTGAACTACCTTGGCAGTGGTGAGGCTGCTTGAATATGACACACAGTTGTGCAAGTGGGCTGGAACCCCTCCAAGAACAGCAAGAATTTGGATGGGCTAATTCTAGTGCAGTCAAGATGGTCAAGAATGACAAAAGAGAAGCTTTTAATACTGGGTACGACAGGTACCCCGGTTAATATTTAACAAACTCTTTAAAGTTGGCACATGCTCTTCAGTCCTGATGCACTATTCTTTTCCTGAAGAAAATACAACTTTAAACTTCAAATGCATATTCAGCAGTTACTGAGTCTCTGATTTTGCATGCTGAGAAAAAAAATATTAAAAAACCCCTGTCTAGTTATTATTACTTGAAAATACAGACATAAGGTGGATCTTTAAAACCACAGAACTTAAAAAAAGTTGTATAATTCCATAGTGAGATTAAGTTATATTGATTCTATGATTTTTTTAAAAAATTTTAATAATTAATCTGTTAATTTCTGGTGATCTTCATTGGCTAGTTGAGCCAGCGAAGGATTTATTAAAAACAACCTGCAGAGGGCAACCGTCACTCACAGACATGATGTCCAGTACTGTGAGTTTCTTCCAGCACAGTTTGTACTGTCTAGGAAAAGATGTCAACCTTGTACATCAAACTCTGTACCTTTGCCAGGAGATGTTAAAAAGGCCATGAGGGAAATTATGCAGGCAGATTTATCCCTGAATGCAGTTATGGAATTGAGAGGAACAAAAAAGCACAGTTGTCTCCAAAGCAGAGTCATTAAGAAGTACTTTGTCTTGTTAATAGATGTAGTATTTAAGCAAACTCTGATCAGTGTAAAAATTTTATGACTGTCTGCAGGCCCTTACGATATGCTGGCCAGGCAACCAGTCTTCACAAAGATATTTGAAAATCCAATGAAAAAATAAATTGCTATCTTACATGTTTGTGTGTTTGGGGAGTGTGTGCATGCGTGTCTGCAAGCTGCCACAAACAGGATGTGGTGATACAATTTCTGGGGTTACAATTCTTTGCTTTACTAACCAGGCAGGGTGGCCTTTCAAACAAATGATTTATGCAGCTATGTAATGTAGTAGTAAACTAAAGAATGCTTCTATGATTTGTAAGCATCCAATTTCTATCCGAGAATTCACAATGATGCAGATGGAAATAATGTTTTATAGGCCCCATGTTGTTAAATAGTGCAGTTTTAAAATTGGGATGTATGCATAAAAAGCACATAGCATGCATATCCTTTAAGTGTCTTTTGAAGGTAGCATAATATTTAAAAAAAAAATAAATATATATTTATTTTCACAGTATCACAGTATAGCAAGGTTGGAAGAGACCTCAAAGATCATCAAGTCCAACCCACTACCACAGACCACAAGACTAGACCATGGCACCAAGTGCCACGTCCAAACGTGCCTTGAACACCTCCAGGGACGGTAAATCTGAGAGGTTCGGTATCTGGCATAAAAATATATATAAACTCAAAAGTCTAGCATCAGCAGTGTAGCCTAGTTTTCATGCACAGTGGGTCATTTAGCTGTCAAATAGTGATGTCCATCAAGAACTTATTTCCAAGGAGGTGTTTTCATTTAAACTGCTGTCAGATCTGCTGACCGATCTACAGCTTAGTTGACTGGTAAGGGAGCTGCTCAGATTGCAGGGCTAAGTCAAGCTGTCACTTCTCTCAGTGAACTGCTCTTGATCCTCATCACGGATAAAATGAGAAATACAGCAATGGAGGTGCAGTTTTCTGATGGAGGTGCTAGAGTGTTGCACTAGGTTGGTTGTTTTTAAAGCTCTTAACTACCTTCTAATACAGGTAACACATTGACTTCAGGTAGTAAGAATTACTTGAGACTTTAGATATAGACAGAGAAAACAAAAGTGAATTTATGGAAAAGTGACTGTCACCTAACATTTGACAATCACTGTGGAACAAATAATATCACTAAATATAATGTAATTTATTTAATGTCAATGTCTATTGGTATATACTTACGAGTTCTGATTGTCCTTGCCTATTTGGATGCCCCCTTTTTTTTCAAAAGTGCCTTTAAAAAGACATCTTTTGTTAGGAATACACAAAATGTATGTAGTCACTCAACATACAAATTGCTATGCCTCCAAAAGATAACTTAGAAAGGTGATGCTGGGAAAGAGGAGGAGTTGGAAAAGCAATATAATTTAAAGTAAGAAGACAGGTCTTGCTTGTTTTAAATACTTACGGGCCCACAAATACCTTCATATTTAAAATAATAATAACATTCTGGTAATTAGAGCTTCAAAAGAAGCAGGCAGTCTAAATGTATTCTGCCATTACTTTGCTCCATTCAAAGAGATTTGTGTATAAGAATAGCTTCATTTTGTGCTGTAGGCATTACACACTTTCCAATGGTTGTTTAATATTCTATATATAGTTGAATGATTATGATGCCATGTAACACACTAATCAAAGAAAACCACTAGAGCTGCTCTAAACGTAACCACTAATCATTCTGTAGCATTATTTACAAGAAGGATGATATATGAAGCATTGCCACTCCCCTCCTCTATCTGTCTTTGTTTCTGCTTAGCTGTCAGGGACAGAAGAAACCATCAAAATCTGTGCTCTTACAAACAAAATCAAAACCACCACCACCACCACCATCCCTCTTTCAATCTTCTATCTAGTCCCATGGAAAAAAATCTCCTTTTGAAAGTATTCTGCCCTTGTGGTTTGACTTACGTAATGTGCAAGGTTGTAATCTGTGCATACTTTGGGAGACTATTGAAGCTGATGAGGGTAGCTGCAGACTCAATCCCCTTACTTGATCCATGTACTTAGAGCATAAGGGATTTTCATTCATTGCTGCTGCTGTAACACTTTTATTCCTGAACACATTGCTAAAGGTATTTGGTATTTCATTCTCACTACTATATCTTTCTGTGTTTCTGTCCTGCTCTGTTAATGGTTCTTTATAACTCAAGATGCTTGAAATGAACTTGTTAAGAGGGCACCATTTCTATTTGTGTATTTCTCCTGAGGAAGATGGCTACAACACACACGACACAGAACGAGATACTGTGTCAGTAAACAAGGATGCAGCAGAACATAAAGGCTATTTTACAGGCTCAGAAGTAAACTGACAAGATGGAAAACAGCTTTGATAACAGTTGCAGGTATGGAAAAATACAGATAACAGCATAAATCCACATGGTATGTAAGAGCCTATAATTAATGCTAGCATAAGCGCTATTATCCAAGCATCTAAAACCACAGAAAAGGCAAGACAAATAACTTGCTAATTGTGCTTTGTATGCAAAAAAATCATATTCAGTACATACAAACAGGACATTCTGTAATGGCGGGGGAAGGAGAAGGCTCTGACTGAAAGCTCATGCAAAACAGACTGTACCTAGTTACAAAAAAGCAACGACAGCATTATCTCCAACCTACCGTCTATGGGACTCTTACCTTTTTGACGTCCCTGACTAGATGATAGAGCGTGTTGGATGGTCCATGTCTCTGTAAATGACAAATAAAGAAGAACAAAAGAGTTTTGCGTTGTCCAAAGACCTGTAAATGCTGAAATGCTTTTCTCTCCTTAGTAGTTTAAAAATTGGGCAACGGAGAGCACTTTATTTGTACGGTGTTATCAATTAAGAAAAAAAAAATTACAAAAGCATTTTTTCACTTAGCTTCTCTTGTGTACAAAACCCTTCAGTAAGAAAGTCACAAAATAACTGCCATGCTGGATGAAAACTGGAACAGGTTGCCCAGGGAGGTTGTGGATGCTCCCTCCCTGGAGGTGTTCAAGGCCAGGTTGGACGAGGCCTTGAATGACCTGTACTAGTGGGAGGTGTCCCTGCCTATGGCAGGGGGTTGGAACTAGATGATTCTTGAGGTCCCTTCCAACCTTACCATTCTATGATTCTATGATTCTATCCAATATATCAGGTTAGGCTCCCAGTTTAGGCATAGCAGGAGCCCAGCATGAAATGCACATCCTCTGGGAAAGAGTGGAAGAGCAATTGTTTAAGTGTTAGTCTTCCTGCATTCAGGACCTCCACTTCCACCACTGATATCTCAGAGAGCCACTGAGCCTGATTTTACATCTAGGCCGTCTTGTCTGAAAACCACTAACAGCATGCACAGCCTGTGATTTTGTCCAAATTTCTTTTGACTCCACCTGACATGCAGAACATTCTGCAATAGACTCCCACAATTTCCATTAAGTACTTTCTTTTCTGTTGTGTTTTTCACCATTGCTCTGCTCTTGCGAGACCCCACCTGGAGTACTGCGTGCGGTTCTGGAGCCCCTCATACACTCCACTCCCTCTGGATTNCCTTCCAATCTAAACCATTCCATGGTTTTTATGATTCTATAAAAGACTTGGTCTCCTTGGCTATAACTGTAGATGAGACAACTGCATATGTGTTTCCAAGTGTCAGTGTTTCCATACACACATGCTCCACACTTGCCAACACTTCATTGTAAAGAAAACCATTGCTGAGCATGATGAGATTTTCCTATGATATGCTGCTTCAGATTTATCTACGCTGGGTGATGCTAAATCACCCACAAACATTGTCTCTTCAGTAGTTAGTATTTTTTTAGATAATTTCTAAACAGGCTGAACAGCAGTGATCCCACTGATGGTCCCCCAGAGTCTCGGATGACCCTGGTTATAATGTCCTTTTGTAGTGAGAACAGGCTGTATATTTTTACTCTCTGCTTTCTATCCTTCAAGAAGTTTTCAAACCATAAGTCCTCCTTATCTTCTGTGCTGTATGGCTGAATTTCTTTAAATAACCTTTGAGGTTTTGAAATATCATCAAACAGGTTTTGCAAAAACAAGTAGACCAAATGCAACATGCTTATTCTCTTGCACACTGATTTCCTAAACAGTAACAGTGTTCTAGGGCTTAAATGTTTCCCTACAGAATGTAGGCAAACTCTTTCTTGATATAAAATTGATTCCCTTGCTACTAATTCTATTCTTCATCATATTTTTTGCAAATTTGCCATGACAGAAGTCAGATTCACTGGTTTATATCTTCTCAGGTCACTCTCAGGTCTCATGATGAAATGTGCTGTTTATTAACTGGCCTTGTAATTTTTTTGGAGCTAAGGCTATTACGGATGCATTAGGTCATATGTCATAATTATTATTCCAGGCATTTCACAGCCTGGGTCTTCTGGAACTCTTGCATGAAGAATTCATGGCGGTTTCTACAGCTTACAATAATTTTGTTCAAAAAGACCTTCTTTTAGCTATAGAACTGAAGACTTTCCTCAAATTTACTCCCTGTGAAAACTAGCTTTGGTACAGGAATTACAATTCTTATCTCCGTAGCAAGAAAGTACATAACCTTTCTGCTCTTAATACATAGAAGCTACTTTCAGCAAGGATTTATCTAGTTGATAGGGAAAATTCAAGCTGATCAAAATCAGATGAGAGTCTGTCTCAAGAGTGGTACAGATATGTCTTCCTCTATTTCGCACAAATGTAATGAGTCCTTTTAATGTTTGATATTTTTGAAAGATGGACTTCTAGTCAGTAGATGCAGTAAAGCATCTCTCTGGTAGGAAGCCCAGCGTGGCAGCTTATGATGGTAGGGCTTTAAATAGTATTGTCACAAAAAAACCTTTCTGAAAAGGGCTATGAACTGTTTCACAACCTCTTTCCAAGAGCTATAGCTTCAATTCTAAGGAACAGAGAATGCTTTTATGACTTTTCCTGTATCATTTAAGCAACTTGAACTTACAAATTACTTTTGGTAGGCAATAATCATGTGAATGCTAGAATGTGTTTTGCAGTTGAGAACTTGGAAGCAATTTGAACCTGTGCGGCTTTATGTTCATTTTAAGGGCAAAGATATAAAACTTGCAACCAGGTTTTTAAAAGTCACTTTCATTTTTGGATTATTCAGTGAGGACAGGGACAATTCCTTCACTGTAATGGACCTCCTGAAATCATCTGATTTCACCTTTAAGTTTAGAATATTATCCCAAGAAATTTTGAAATGTTGCTTTCTAGTGGCTGAATTTGATGAACAGTTGAATGATTTTTCTGAAACCATAAGGACATATACTATCAGGAGCCATATATCACCATCCTACAGATGTGACTTGCGAGTTATTGTCTTCCAAACAGCGCTGTGTGCCTAAATCTTGGGTCTATCATATCGTAATTACATTGGCCAGAAGTTAGCTGGTACTGTGTGTGGTTTAATCCATATCTTACAAAGCCTGTACAACGGATCAGGTTAGCAAGATGTAGCATGTTGCAATATATGAGAGACAAAGCCAAAAGACAATGTGGACTTCTAACACAGAAAATTTCCACAGATCTGCGGTCTGTCTTGTGCATCATCATGTTGTAGTATGAGTGGGAGCTAGAACACTGAATATAGAGAAAGAAAGTTTGCCTTAGGTTGGCCCTACCGTATTGTACAATTCCTCTAGCCGGGAGATGGTGAGAAAACGATGCATGCTTACTCCATTTTCTATGAGCAATTTCACAAAATCCACTCTGTCCAACACCAGTGCATCCAGCATTGCTTGCTCAAGGGAGCCCACCTGCAAAGTAAATGATTAATTCAGGCTGTTCCTGGGCCTTGCAGGTTGTATCTGGCTGGTCCAGTCACCCTGGCAAAAGCAGGAAATCCTGACAAAATCTTGAGGGTTACTCACCCTGCTAAGCTTAGAATAGGATGATCTCAATTTTAGTCTGCATTGTTTTTTCTGATTGACAGCAGTATTTAAAAATGAGTGTCAGATTAACATACTCTAGGAAATCCAGACTGGGACCAAGTAACTGGAGCCCAGGAAACTGATGACCACACCTCCACACCACCTTATTATTATTATTATTTTTATTTCTTACTTTCCTGACAACTATTTTATTTATAGTGAATGTATTCGTTATGTACATACACACTCACTTTAATTCTCTCTTTACTAGCTTTTTCCTCTGCTTGTTGTGTGGAAATACACAGAAACTGAGGAAACAAATATCTTCATAATTAGCATTTATTTGAAGGGCTAAACACCAGAAATCTTCTTATGTAGAACCTCTCCATTTCTATCTGTTGCATGTTGGGAGTTAGAAGGGTGAGAAATTACCTCACACTTCCAGCTTTGACTTTGCCCAATCATTGTAGCTTATAGTATGCATTCAAATATTTGTTGTGATGTGCTGATGGAGCAATAATAAAAAACAGTCTAATATCACTAAAATCCCTTTTATGTTTTGATGAATACTTATGTCCAATACTGAAGACAAGATAGTCTTGTTCACTCCATAACTGAAAAGGCAAGGATTTCTGAAGCAGATTTAAGAGGCAGGCAGCTCCAGAAACATCACTTTTAAAGAAATGATATTTAAACAGAAGCTTCCCCTTTTCTTATACTTTTTCCATGGAGAGTTGTAAATTTTCATGGAAGGATAGCGCATGAAATTTCCATGACAGCAACAAAACAAGTGCAACAGTAATGAATATTGTGATTTAATTAAACCTTCTGAACAAAGACATGGTAGACTTTAAGGAGCTACAGGTACAGCAGTTTTCCTCTGCCTTTTTGAGACAATCTTCTTCTGCCTTTATTTTTTTTTCCCCCCCCTTTTTCTTTTTTTGTTTTCTTTTTCCCTTCCCATGCCCTCTGTTTCCCAGTCTCTCTCTGGGTTGTTGGTTTTGGTGGTTTTTTTTGTTGTTTGTTTTGTTTGTTTTTTTTTTAAACCCTGCAGTGCTTTCTAGGGGCACAGTGCTGGGTAGGGAGGCTGTCCCCACAGCTGGCAGCTAGAGAACAGGATGGGGCAGATGTGAAAAAAGCAGACTGATGCAGACCAGCACTTAACACCAACTCAAGTCCAAAGCCACAGTACTTCTATGTTAACATTGCTGCTTAGCTCTTGTGCTCCACTTGATGACCTCCAGCATTTATGCAGCCTTTTCCTGACATCTGATCATAATAAAATTCAGTATTTGAATATAAAAATGTATTACTTGAAAAGTATTTGCCTTTCCTTTAATTTATAGCCTAACATTGCAACACTGTACCTGTAAACAGATAATTTCTTTCCTTAGCTTGTAAAATCATTGCTCGGTAGTATAAATGTGTTGCTTCGCAATTCTTTAAAGGTGTGATCTCCCATTCTTAAAGCATCGCTAGATGTCAGCATTTCCTTGAAAAAGCAAATGTTATCTCTGTAACCACGCCTGCGTTCCGTAGCTGTGAATGGGAATTTGACGTTTGCCGGAGGGCGTGACTCGCTGTGTTTTAAACTGTGTGAAAGCCACCATTGCCAACAGAATGGATTTAATGTTGTGTAGGGTTTAAAGTGTTTCAGTAGAAGATGCTATATATATACTATACCGGCCACTGTTGCCCATAAATAAAGATTTGACTGCGGGCGATGTCTACTCTGTTCCAGGCTAATGCTAGGCTCAGCTGGTCGGGAGCAGATGCGTTAGCTCCTGTTTATACAGAAAGGGGTAAAAGGGACAGAGGAGGAGAAAAAAGAAATGAGACATTCTTTAGACTCAGTCAACAGGTGAGCATGGTAATTCCTCTGTCAAAAGTCTCACAAATGTCCATGTATTTTTTGAGCTAGTGTCATAATAAAACCAAACAAAACCTTCTGTTGTCCCTGTAATAAAATATTGGTAATCAAATCTGAATCTATTGTTGTACAATAAATATTATTTCCTCACACCCTCCTTGAAGAATACAGTAGGTACATGCGAAGTTGGCAGATACAGCTTGTGATAGGGTGAACTGGCTTCCTTCCTCTTGGTTGGGAAGCCAGACTAGAATCCAGGAAGGATATTGCTTCATCTGCAGAAATACACACACACACACACATGTGCATGTGCATCTAGCAATCACAAACAGGTTCAGCTCACAAAGATCCCATCAGTTTCAATAGCCATGCATTTCATGTACATCTTCTATGCATTCCCATCTGATAAGGTGGGGATCCTGTAGAAGCACAAGGATTTCTCTACATGTTTGTACTGGGTGGGACAGATTTCCCTTCAGATATGCAACACACATGTAAGAAAGCATGCTATAAAGCTAATGTCAAGGTGTAATTTACCTGAGTTAAATAAGAAACTATGTAGATGGTAAGATGGGTTTGAAGTTGTTTATTTTTTTTTTTTGGTAAGGGAGTGTATGTTTTCCTCTGTAGTTTTAATGGATGCTGTTGGACATTCCTGCCCTGCTGAGCTTTTTTAATACTTCACTAAAGATCTAATGGTTATCTGCTGATGTGTAAAAAATAAAAGACTATTTGTGCTTCAGAGTCACAGGGAGAACTGGCCTGAATAAATTGATCAACCAAATAAATAAAGGGCCCTTTGACTTTTATCTACATAGCTGCTTGCAGTGGTTAGGTGATTGTATAAAGGCTTGTTTGTTAAAGGCCTCTTACCTCTGCTGTTTTTGTGTCCTTAGTAATTCTTGTTCTGATATCATGGAGTGAGGACAAACAAAAGCTTTTCGTTACTTCAAATCATTTCTGTCCCCATTTCAGTACTATACAAAATCACACACTGTTCCAGCTTAAAGTGTACTCTGAAGCACAGAAAATACCAAGAAGAATATGCTGAAATTCTCTATGAAGGATCAGTTCAGCAGACCTTAGATTTCATAAGTCTCAACTCTGCAGTCAGTTCATTGCCATGAAACCAGTATCTGCAGCAATTTTTTTGGGAGATGGTGAACTGTAGATCATCCAGATCACTTTCAATTTATTACAGACATGAGCTATAATAAAAAAAAATGTGATGCAAGAGCAGAATGACAAAAAGAAATGTAAAAGAAAAAAAAAACTGTGAAAACAGTGAAGGACCTTTCTGTGACTAAGAAGTAACAGGAACACTCCTTTGTACAACACACAGCTTCTCACTACTACATAGAAAAAAGCTCTCACAAGAGACCTCATGGTTGATGTCAATGACATCTGAACCTTTCTGAGTTTCTTACAGAAGCAACATGCAGCATTCGAGAACAGAAAATATTTACAAGAACAGAAAATATTTACCTCTGGGAAGGGCAAAAATGTCTTTACCGTTAAATGTCTCTACAGTTTTATACATAGAACAGAAAAGGCCTACCAGCAGTGGGTATGACAGTGCAAATTAAGTGCAGAAAGCAAATAATGATCTCTCCTTTCTGAAGCAAACAAAAGATTCTCTCAAAATGTCATTTGATCCTTTCCATCTGCAGGAAAAGTGAGAGCTTCAGCAGATACTCAGGCGCGGTCTCTGGTGAGCAGTGGAGGAAGCATATGGGTGAACTCCAAAACCCAAGAGCTCTGATGACAGTCATACAGTGTGCCACCATTTTGCACTAGTGATGGAGGAGTTCCAGCTCTTGATGTTCTTAAATTGACTGCAGCCTACAGTCTGTCTAGCCAGGGGCATAGCCTGGGTAGAAACCATTCTGGATCATGGATCATGATGGACTTGAATTGGGCTACACACACTGCCCTGGCTTTAGCTGAATCTCAAGCCACACCACAGATACATCAGGTAACACCTTCTGATCCTTAGCAGAGAGTCTTCCTCAGTTTGTTTTGAGTGATCTGGGCATTTTTACACTTTAGGAAGGACCCAGTTAGATGAACACAAAGAGCAACTGGCACAGGGCATGGGGCAGTAGTTGTTTCCCCAGAAAGGCCTCCAAACTCAACAGTTCATCAGAATTGTTTTCTTAGAGCATGCTTACTACTCAAAATACGGAGCGGATGGGAAAGCAATCCATAGCACAGCCTCTGTTCTTCCCACCTCCCTGAATGGTGTTTAAGGCTGCCAGCTAGCAGTGGACAAATATTCCTGTGGGTGTATGTGCAGTCCTGGAGATGATGCTCTTCTCAGTGCCATGAAATAAAAAATGAACTATAATGGTGCATTTCATTGTTTCACAAAAAGCTGCAGACATTTGGTAGCTGAAGGACATGTTTTTTCAAGGAGTTTCCATACTTGAGATCCAAATTGGTCCATCAGCTAGGGAGTAGACAGGATCTGCATTCTGGTGCTGTGAGTCATGTGATGAGATGGCTGCACCCAAACTGAGGTTCATTGCTGTAAAGCCCTTGCAACCTTCTCCTCTTTACTGTTTTCCCTGTGTGGTTTTCAGGTGCAGGTGGATTACTTGCATTACATAAGACAGTAAAGGACAATAAAATCTGTAGAAGTTACTACAACAGCAGCACACGGGATGATGAAGACATTTAATTGATTTTTTGGTAGGATGGACTGATGATCTTTGATTTGAAAGAAAAAGTACTCCAGCTATTGCAGATGGAATGCTGTCTACTATTAAGAAGTAAAAATAATTTTACTAGTTGAATAAAAATTCCCTTGAATAACTGAAAGGCTTCCTTAAGATACTGTCTCCTTGCAGTCATTTTGTGATTGCATCTGGTACTACAGAGTATGGATTTGAGTCAGTAGAAAGAATCCAAAACTTGACCTCTCAGAGGACTCATCTCATTGTTCCAGTGTAACCAAAGGATATTTAGGAAATATTTAAAATAAGGCAGCATTAATAACCTACTTCTCTCATCAAATTAATATAGACATTATACTGGAACCACTTAGGCCTTTCACAATGTCAGTGGTGAGAAATCATCACTTCCTCTCCCTACACATGTGTTTCATGCTGTTTCATGGAAAGATTCTCTGCTTAGTTGCATTGTTTTGTTTTAATTACTGCAGCATACTTGCTTCTTTAAATAGTGTTTTAGGCAATCTGACTAATGTCTATGTAATATTTACTCAGTATCCTGATGTCTGGCTGAGTATAAGATCGGTTCTTCGAAAGAGGATTTTAAGACAATATGACTAATGTCTGCCGTGGGATGCTTCCTTCCTTTCATCTGCTTCTAGAAGAAAAATTGCATTTGGGATGCAATGCATTGATTTGGCAGTATTTCAGTAGAGATATTGCTGGATATAGATAGACAATGCAAGTACAATGCAAAGTCAAATGCACAAGAAGATAAGTGACAGCTGCTTGTTCCTGCAGATGTGAAGTTTATGTTCTTATGCAGCCATCCAGGAATGCCTGGATATCTTACATAGACTCTCCTGCTTAAAAACTCAGATGGTCTATTCAATGTCTTGGATGTATACAGTACTCCTGGATGAGAAATCCTGGGACTAGAAACTTGACACTGCATCCTAGGTGACTAGAAACTGGAAAATGACACAAAACTCACCTATTTAGACAGACATGGTTGTTGGAGGCTCAGTTCCACAGTGCTTCTAATCATGTCAGAGTTCTCCAAATAATCACATGAAGAAAATACTTAGATATAGGGGAAAGGCAATACAAATTAATCTTTTGCTCTGCATCTCTGCAGGACTTAATGCTGTCTTCTGCCAGCAGCAATTTGGTGAAAAGGCTGTGTTCCCACTGCATTAGCTAAAAGCATCTTCCCAGTATTTAGCTGGGCTCTTCTCAGTGGTGGCCAGTGATAGGACAAGGGGCAACAGGTACAAATTAGAACACAGAAGGTTTCCCTTGAATTTAAGGAGAAAATTCTGTACTTTGAGGGTGATGGAGCACTGGAACAGGCTGCCCCAAGAGGTTGTGGAGTCTGCTTCTCTGGGGACTTTACAAACTCACATGGACAAACTCCTGTGCAATCCGATCCAGGCATACCTTTGTCAGTGGACCAGATGGTCTCCAGAGGTTCCTTCCAACTGCTACCATTCTACAATTTTATGATTCTAGATAGTTGACAATAATGAAGCTGACAGTAACAACAAATGTTACTGTAAGGGCATCTGGCTTAACTCTGAAATTCTAGCGTGTCAGTAACTTCATGGCTGGCAGGACGATCTGATCCTACATGATGACTGTTCAGTGAGCATGAATCATGACTTAATCACAGGCTGGAAAGTGTGCAGAAATATCAGATCTTCATTTACCTTACATGCCTTCTCTCACAGGGCTACATGCCAATAATATTACAATATGCATAGACAACACAGCATCTCTTTCCCAGTACTGACAATTGCAGTAAGAAGGCTTCTGAACCACCAACTGAAACACAGCTCGTGCAACTAGTATGCTCTAGATATTGCAACAGCTTCATGAACTGGGAAAATGAAATACAGCAGACAGGCAGCTGTCCAGAAGGTTCCTGGAGTTGTATGGAAGATAACTTCCTAATGTAGCTGCTGAATGAGTCAATGAGGGATAGTTCTCTACTAGACCTGCTGTTTTTAAACAAAGAATGAGTAGCAGGAGATGTAGAGGTTGCTGGTCATCTTGGACAAAGTGATCATGAGATGGTGGAGTTTTCAATTCTTAGTGAAGTCAGGAGGGGAGTCAACAGAACTACATCCTTGGGCTTCTGGAGGGCAGACTTTGACTTGTTTAGGAGACTGATTGATGGCATCCCCTGGAAGGTAGTCCTGAAAGACAAAGGTGTCCAGGAATGTTGGACATTCCTCAAGGGGGAAATCTTCAAGCCACAGGAGCAAGCAATCCCTATGCATCAGAAGATGAGTCATCAGGGCAGAAGACCAGCCTGGCTAAGCGGAGACTTTGGGTAGAACTCAGGAAGAACAGGAAAGTCTACTGGCAATGGAAGGAGGGGCAGGCAACTCAGGAAGAGCACAAGCCTGTGTAGAAAGAAAATTAGTAAGGCCAAAGTTCAACTGGAACTCAATCTGGCCAGTGTCATTAAAGATAACAAAAAGTGCTTTTATAATCAGTGAAATAAGAGTCAAGGAGAATTTCCACCCATGGATGCAGGAGGAAACCTGGTGACCAAAGACAAAGAAGGGTTGAGCTGCTGAACAGCTACTTTGCCTCAGTAT
>WBNM01032326.1:0-16945 GCA_013399055.1 Ramphastos sulfuratus | reverse complement strand
TCTGCTAGAGGGTAGGAAGATTTACAGTGGGATCTTGACAGGTTAGACTGATGGACCAAGGCAAATTGTATGAAGTTCAACAAGACCAAGTGCCAGGTCTTCCACTTGGGTTACGACAACCCAGTGGTAATTTGAGGACTTGGGGATGTGCAGTTGGAACGCTGGAGCTTGGAGAGGGACTGAACATGAGTCCCTAGTGTGCCCTGAGTCAGCAGTGTGCCCAGGAGCCAGTGGCATCCTGGCTTGTATTAGAAACACTGTGGGCAGTAGGAACAGGGAGGTGATCACCCTCTGTCCTCAGCACTGGTGAGGTCATACATTGAGTATTGCGTTCAGTTCTGGTCCTCTCACTCTAGGAAGGATATTGAGGTGCTGGAGTATGTCCAGAGAAGGACAATGAGGGCAACAAGGTTCATGAAGGGCCTGGGGCATGTGACCTATGAGGAGCATCTGAGGGAGTTGGGGTTGTTCAGTTTACAGAAGAGAAGGCTGAGGGGAGACCTCACCATTCTCTACAACTACCTGGAGGGAGGTTAGAGTGAGGAGGGGGCCAGCATCTTCTTGATGATAAGCAACAGAACTAGAAGAAATGGTTACAAGCTATGCAAGAAAAAGTGTAGGATGGATGTTAAGAAATACTTCTTTACTAAAAGGGTTATCGAACATTGGAATGGCTTGCCCAGAGCAGAGGTGGAGTCACCATCCCTGAGTGTGTTCAAGTGGTGTGCAGACCTGGCCCTTAGGGACATGCTTTAATGTTGACCCTTCAGTACTGGGTTGAAGGGTTGGACTAGATGATCTTCAAGGTCTCTACCAACCAGATGTATTCTGTGATTCTGTGATGCCACTTCAATCACATTTTAGAACATTTCCATATGCTGGCTTTAACTTCCGTCTCATATATTTTCTGATCAATTGGCAACTGCAAAAGGCCAAAATCCATTACTGTTGGAGTTTCAGCTGTTCAAGGTAAGAGAGCAAAAAAAGTTAAAGACTATCAATGAATTCACTTGTTACAAATCCATGCTATTGGAAAGTTACATTTCATGTCTCTTGAAATTAAAAAGAAAAAAGGGAATTCACAAGCCATATGCTGTTGTGACATCTATGCAATGTAAATTGATAACCAGTTTGGATGCTATTCCCTGGTTTATTGGAGATTGCTTCCAAGAAAGATAGATCTGCTAACAACATAAACCAAATGATTCATGAAAATAAACAAGGAAATAATCACTCATCTTCAGTGCAAGGTTTGGGGCTTGTGGAATATCCCATCCAGAAGAATTGTTGCATTGGCAGTCTGCCTGATGTGGGTTTAAGAAGAGACTATCTCTTTGAAAATTTTACACAGCAAGCAGGAAGCAATACTTCATATTTCCCAATCCTTGTCCTCCTGAGCAAATCACTTAGATCAGAGTGGGATTGGTAATTAGCAGGCGTGTGCCTTGAATACTGCCTCACTGCAAAATACTTTTCAGTGAGAATGCGGAAAAGCCATAATTACTCAACAGTTTGAAACTTTTCTCTGCACCTTGTAACTGTGCTGAAAGGATAAAAGAGATTAATTCCTGAATTTAGACTTAAGAATTCCAAGATTATTCAAACCCAGTCCACAAATCTACACACTAGTAAGTCAATAAACAGATAGTTTGTCATTGCTACCTTAGATTTCTTGATTTGATGGAAAAAAACCCAACCCAACACTCTAATGAGCTATATTTATGAAAAGGTAGCATTTCTTTCAGGATGGGCCAGAATCATTATACAAAGAATCACAGAATCACAGAAACATTCTGGTTGGAAAAGACCCTCAGGATCATTAAGTCCAATTGATAATCCTACTCTACAAGGTTCAGCCTAAACTATATCCCCAAGCACCACATCCAAACAACTTTTAAACACATCCAGGGTCAGTGACTCAACCACCTCCTTGGGCAGCTCATTCTAATGCCTCACCATTCTTTCTTTGAAATTTTTTTTCCTGATGTCCAGTGTAAACCTACACAGCCGCAGTTTGAGGCCATTCCATCTTATTCTATCACTATTACCTGTGAGAAGAGACCTGCACCAACCTCTCCATAATGTCCTTTTGGGAAGTTGTAGAGAGTGTAGAGATCTCCCCTCAGCCTCCTCTTTTTCAACCTCCTCTTTTTCAAACTAAACAGCCCCAGCTCCCTCAGCTGCTCCTCATAACATTTATTCTCCAGGCCCTTCACCAGCTTCATTGCCCTCCTCTGCACTCACTCCAGCAGCAAAACATCCCTCTTGTAAGTAGATGCCCAAAAATGAGCACAATACTCGAGGTGTGGCCTCACCAGAGCAGAGTACAAGGGGACAATCACCTCCCTACTCCTGCTGGACACAGCATTTCTAATACAAGCCAGGATGCCATTGGCTTTCTTGGCCACCTAGGGACACTGCTTGCTCATATTGAGTTGCTTGCCGATTATAACCCTCAGCTCCCTTTCTGCCAGAGAGCTTTCTTGCACTACTATTATGATGAGGTACAGTAATTTAGTTTTAGTAAGGAGATTACAGGACCAATTAGATGCCTGCAAATGAGTATTCCAGATCAGAGAGGACTACTCATATACCCAGACTGCAGTCATAGTACAGTTACTCATGTAAGTACTACAGAATAACTTTTCAAACAGAAAACATTTTTTCTCAGGACTATGATTTATTTTCTTCAGCTACCAACAAGCAACTTTCCAGATGGTAAAAGAGTCCAGAGATTTACGTTGGGATTCAGACTCTGCAAATATACCTAGAAGAAATGGAACCACAACTTTAACACAATTGGTATCTTTCTAGCAGAAATCTAGAGCAGTAGTTTCAGTGATTAAGAACAAATGTGAAGAGAATACACTTTACACTGAGCACAATGAAGTAGACAAAAATGAAATCTACAATTAAAATATTTCCTAAGGATAGAAAAGAGTAATGTGGTGATGGACGCAATTCCTGTTGCTTCCTTTTAATTAATTTCTTTATCCTTTCTTCATCTTGATTTACATTGTTTCTATGTGAAGATGTCCAAAATGCCTTGAGATCTAATTATGAAGACAGCTAAAATCTGTTACCTCAGTGTAGCAGCAAAACACTCATGTCACCAGCAGGACAAATAACTGGCATCTTGGTATAAATGAGCAAAAGAAGTGGAGAAACCATTACTACAGAAGCCTAAAGAAACAGAAACTACTGGAGCAAAGAAATTCCAGCTTCTTTTCTTGGCTGGTAGCTATCAGATTGCAATCATACTTTTAAAGTCACCAGTGCTTTACACCTCCTGTTCAGACTTCTGTTTTGAACATTCAAGTAATGTTTGAATGTTACATTTTTGAAACGGTAACAATAATTGGTTAAAAGGTAAAATATATTTTTTCTCAATTAGGTGAAAATTACTCAGGCCTTCTCCCCTTTCTGTTCAAATAACTTTTGTGAGCATGCTCAGGAAGAAATTGCAAGGAAAACTGAGCCCTGGAACAAGCACGAATAATTCCCATTACTTGTTAAATCTCTTAAAATTTTGGATATCAGCCAAATTCAGGTCTGACATATGGCATTAGTTGGAGGTGGGAGTGGCAATTGCATGATGACAACTGCTGAAGAGCCTTATGAAGTCTAACATTCCCCAATCACCTCTGGAAGTTCATTTACTAATGTTTCTCAGATTACTCTTTAAATTGTTTGGCGTCTCTTATTATTTGTTTTTAAAATCAGTATGCACTGTATTAGACAGCACAAAGCTGTTTAGACAGCAAAAAGATGACCATGGTGATTGATACACACAATCTGTGAAAATCATTTTTGGGGCAATACCATATAAATGCATACCATATAAATGGTAGAACCTACCACCCCTTGTTTAGGAGATTAATCCTTCATCAGGTCAGTGCATGCATTTCAAAGCTTTTAAAATCTCATCTGTTTCTGCATTTCCAAGCATATGTTAAATTATCTCATAATGTATTTTGAAGGGAATAAGTGTTTCAATACCAGGGTTTACAATAAACTGCAGCAACAGGACATTCATGGTAAGACAACCTTTTAAGACCATAAGTGTAACATGTAATGGCTGAGAAAGATTTAGTGACCTGTGGAGTTTATGATTAAAACCCTTGTCACCCCAGTAGCTGATCTTAACGATCAGTGGAGGTTGGAAGGAGACCTACACTGCTTCCAGACTTTCCTACAGACAACTACAGGTAACACTTTATTTTGAGAATAGCGACAGTTTTACCCAGAAGGTGATATCCTCCTTCTGTATGTTCTACCAATCACCAAGGCAACCTAAGTCTAAGAAGTTCTTTGGCTGTCATCTTGTGAGTATTAGACTTCTCAATAACCTAGTGGAGAGTCACTACTATGTTTCTTGTGACACATTAGTGACCGTGATTGGAGAATAAAAATTCAGAAAGGAAAACTAATAGCTATTTAAACATTCCAGGAAGAGCTGTATTTTTATAAAGCAGCTAAAACAAAGAGCATACTTCAATTTCACATATAAATTTACCATCTTGATATGGTAGACATTGTCAATGAATGCAGGTTTCAGCACAGCAGAGACACAGAGTTAATCCATTTGGACCGATACAGACTCACCGTGGAGTGCAACTCCATTACCTTTTAGTAATGCTGTCAGGATAGCTAAATCAATATCCTGGTGTCCTTCTGATCCCATGCGAAATACTGTGATCTGAAAGGTTGGAAGATAATAACATTATTGAAACTAGGGTAAGCTTTTAAAGGAGAAATTATATCATGGAACTGCAATTTGGATATTAAAACTTCCCAAAAACATTTAGACAGGTAACAAGAAACTTATCAGATACAATTAACACACAACATTTTTTGTGAGATAAAATTCGCTAAATGTAGAAATTTTATTAATGAGCGTAGAGAAGAAAAGTGATACTTAAAGGAATTTGAGAGGAAGGAATGTTCTTGTATTAGAGTAACACTAGATTTAATGTTCTGAATATACTACTAGGAGTAATTAGATATTATAGACATTGAATAAACATTTTTGCCTGCAATTAGAAACCTACTTCATCTCATGGTTTTATATAGTAGAAATTTAGATGAACAATCTAAGAATTGGATTTCTAACAGGTCAGAAATACCAGAGAATAAGAGAGTCACAAAAAAAATCAGGTTGAAAAAGGCCCTTGGGATCATTAAGTCCAACCGTTATTCCTACTCTACAAAGTTCACCCATAAACCACACCCCCAAGCACCACATCTAAATGACCTTTAAACACATCCAAGGCTGAAGACTCAACCACCTCCTTGGGCAGCTCATTCTAATGCCTCACCATTCTTCTGTGAAAAATTTCTTCCTACTGTCCTGTCTAAATCTACCTTGTTGCATTTTGAGGCTGTTCCCTGCTGTTCTATCGCTATTACATGTGAGAAGAGACCTGCACCAACCTCTCCATAACGTCTTTTCAGGCAGTTGTAGAGAGTGTAGAGATCTCCCCTCAGCCTCCTCTTTTTCAAACTAAACAGCCCCAGCTCCCTCAGCTGCTCCTCATAACATTTATTCTCCAGGCCCTTCACCAGCTTNTGCCACCTATCTTGCTGACACATTCTATATCCTTACCCAGATCATCAATACTGACGTTAAACAGAAGTGGTCCCAACACTGAGCCCTGGGGAACACCAATTGTGACCAGCTGCCAGCTGGATTTAACTCCATTGACCACCACCCTTTGGGCCCTTGTGTCCAGCCAGCGCTTTATCCAACAAAGCTGTGCTCATAAGTAGCCCGTTTGTCCACAAGAAATCTGTGTGGAACATGTCAAAGGCCTTTCAAAAGTCTAGGTAGAAAATATCCATGGCCTTTCTCTCATCCAGTAGTTGGGTCATCCTGTCCTAGAAGGAGATCAGGTTCATCAGGCAGGATGTGCCTTTTGTAAACCCATGCTGAGAGGGCCTGATCCCCTGGTTGTCTCTATATGGTGTGTAATGGCACTTGAGATGACCTGCCCCATGACCTTCCCTGGTACTGAGGTCAGACTAACAAGTCTATGGTTTCCCAAATCCTCCTTTCCTCCTTTATTGCAGATAGGTGTCACATTTGCTACTCTCCAGTCCTTTGGGACTTCACCAGTTAACAAGGACTTCAGGTAAATAATGAAAAGTGGCTTGGCAAGCACATCTGTCAGCTTCTCCAGCATCCTTGGGTGCAGACCATCCAGCCTCATAGACTTGTGTGGGTCTAAGTGGCATAGCAGGTCACTGACCACTTCCTCATTTATTGTGATGACCTCAGCCATGTGTTGTCAGTGAACTAGCACTACAAAATGGAATGAAGTCAAATATATAATTCAGAAAGAACAGATATTAATATAGTGAGGTTGTTCTTTTAAGCCAGTTTCACTTTTGGTTACAACTGCACTGAAAAATATAAAAGTGTAAATCCCCTTGCTCCCTTTGTTGCCATGGCAATAGCTGCTCTTGGGCTTCTGATTCTTGTAAAGCAACTCAGACTGAGGATTTTTAATAGTGCCTTTCCTTTGCTAATCAGACCTATGTCATCATTTTGATCTGAATACCCATTATATGTTTTTCTGTTTTATTTTGCCAGTATGGACTGCCTAATTTAATTTAATTTTTTCAAAGTTAGGAATTAGGAATTGTGTAAACATGTTTTACACTCACATTCAGCAGCATACTTTGTCCTTCCATTCCTAGATGCCTACTCGTATAGCACCACTGAACTGCAGCAGCATTTGGGATAGAGGTTAGCAAGTATCAGGGCACAAGGAATGGTTAACGTGATAGGGAGAGGAGATACATATGTTGGTCAAGACTCAGGTAACATTTTGGTGACAAGCTTGTTTGCCAGCAGAAATAGCCCTCTAGAGTGTATCCCAAGAAATCCAGTACAGGCCTCCTGTAGCATCTATTCTACCTTCATTTGTCCATAGAGCTCTAGGGGTTGAAGGGGAGGTAAGAAACTTTGGTGAGAGTGACACTAGCACAGTATGTTAGAGCCTGAAAAAGCAAAGTGGATGAAGTAACAGGAAAGTGGCTTAGCTCAATTAGTCAATAGATCAAGTATAAAATGATTAATATGAGAAAGCATTTATGCTAGAGGTCCTCCACACTTAATGAATGCTTGGTTTGACACTTCAAGTGTTTCTGAGACAAAGCAGAAATACTGCAAATGATGCTTTACTATCTATTTTTCTCTCTCCCCCTGAAATCTGCAGATGCTTTTGGCAAACTATTTGATGTCTATCCTTATACCGCAGCTTTTAGAACAGTGCAGCATAGATCAGCTCCAGTTGGAAGGAACCTATGATGATTATCTAGTCAAACTGCCTCACCATTCCAGGGCTCACCAAAATTTAAGGCATATTATTAAAAGCATTGTTCAAATGCCTCTTAAACACTAGCAGGCTTTGGGCATTAACTATCTCTCTAGGAAGCCTATTCCAGAACTTGATCAACTTTATAAAGAAACGTTTCTTGATGTTTTTCTTAATATTTTTCTTATCTCTTCATCAGTTAAGGCAGGAAAGCTTTCCCTGTGGTGAAGGCAGTGTTTGACCTGTAAAGCACTTGTAATGTGGGTACAAATACAAACTTCTATGTATGTCTTAAATCACAATAATATATCAGCTGATGAGACCAGCCCCTCTGATGTACATACTCATGATGCATATCCCATGCCACAGATGATGAACTGTGCCACAGAGGTTAGCAGATAGGTAGGCAAGTCAGAAGGTGGAAGGAAAAGAAAGCATTTCTCCCTTTCCCAGTGGGCAAGAGGAACTTCTCCCTTCTCATATGGTGCTCCAGCAGGTCCTGACAGTATGCAGGTGTGTTCACAGTGTTGCCACATAACAGGTTGATCATAACATCCTCAAAATGCTTCACAATTTCCCACAGACTTTTTGCACCAACAGTGCATCTCTGTAGCACTGAAGTGTGACAGCCGGGCAAGCAGATCAGGCTAATGCTAGGAATGTCTTCCTTGTGCTTGGTGGCTGCCCTTCTTCTTTAAGGCCAAAACTGAGGCAGTCTGCACACTGGGGACAGAAAATACTGAACAGGAGTTCAGTGGAAAAACAAGTATATCTCAAACTAAACACATACTCAGTGAACTTCCAGCCTAATTAAAAGGCATCGCATACACTGCAAGTACTGATGAGCTTATCACCACAGGAAAGCTAAATGAAGCACTTTGCATGCACCGGAGCACATATAACCCTGCATTTCCTGCTTCTCTTTCATCCCTCTCCCATGCAAGCCTCAGATAAAATAAATCCACTACAGCAGAATAAATTTGAGATGTAATAAAAATAAAACCATGTACTTTAGTTATCTTACAATAAAAAGGCTATCTTTACATCGTAACTGTACTTTATTACTATTTTTAAGAGGTCTAGCATAATTCAAGTAGTAAAACAAATAAATAAGATAAATAATTGGCCAAAAAATGGAAATGGAAATAGTGCTCAGGCTCATACCAGATTTATTATTATTTTGGGAGTGATGAACTAGAAATTTAGACAGAACCAAGGCAAAATGTTGTGACACTTCATTTCAAAATACTGTGAGTTTAATAGCTCAAAGATTCAGTTGATACTGTTGACTTTTGTCTGTTCTCAATGTACAAAATCTTATAGGAGGGTAAACAGATATATGCAGCCTCTCCTTATGGTTTAGGTTAACTACCAGTATCCAGAGCTGCTGTGTCTCTGTGATGGATGCAGTTCTCCTAAAGATCAAAGTTAATCCTATTGAGAACTCTGCACTAAACCCTAAGAAAATGGTTTGGCTGGGGACTGGGCTGCTAAGTTGCTGACATGCATTAACACAGCAGAAAGTCTGAACACGTATCAATCACTTTACACTATAAATATCTGCAGCCATCAGGGCCCATTGAGCTCTCCCTCCATAGCATCTGTCTGCACAGCAGTGATCTCCTCAGGTGGGGACACTTACCAAGGTTACCCTCAACACTGAGAGATCCCTTACCTGCTGAGAGATGTCTCACCGACACCAGGTCAATAAGCAGTATTTTTTGTACAAATGTACAATTTAAGATATGTATAGTAAGCTTATATGATAATCTTTGTATCTCACGCTAACACCAAGTATAGTAATTAGTAAAATATTGACTGTGAATCCATCTGTGGTTATTAAGTATTTTACATACATAAATTTACTTATCAGAACTCAAGAAACTAACTACTAGCTCACATCTGTTTGAGTGATCTCTGACTCTTCTATAACACTCTACTGTCACAGGTCCTGAAGATGATCTTGGACAACCTGCAGCACCTTACCACACTTACCCATGCATTTTTTTTGAGAAACTCTTCACAGCTAGTAATCCTTTCTACAGCTACCTGAAAGGCTGATGTTGATCTGGTGATAGGACAAGAGGAAACGGGTTTAAGTTGTGCCAGGGGAGGCTTAGATTGGACATTACCAAAAAACTTGAGAGAGGCACTGGAACAGGCTGCCCATGCAGGTGGCAGAGTCACTATACCTGGAGGTGTTCAAGAAGCCGGTAGATGTGGGGTGCTTCAGGATATGGTTTAGTGGTCATGGCAGTCGTGTTACGGTTGGACTTGATAGTCTTAGAGTTCTTTTCCAGCCTGAGTGATTCTATGATTCTATGATCCTTTAAATTGTTGTCTCCCAACAGCAAAACAACTTTTTATTAATTTGGATTTCATAGCAGATCTCTGTCCTGTCATGGTTTCCCATGGTTTGGGGAAGATGGATTATCTTGTCTTCCCACAATTGCCCTAACGCTTGACTAATGTTTTCTGTTCATTCACAAAGTGGAAGATTTAAGATAGGGTTGCACTGTAATTAGGCAAGGAGCCAACTTTTTCACATTGTTGATAAAATCTTAGCCCTGACCTCCAGCATTCTTCAGGTATAACTTGTTCATCTTGTATCTTTGCCAGGTATGTTGGTTGCTGACATTGCTAACTATCAGAGGAAATTTAGTATAGTGATATTTGCTTTTAAAACACTAGAGAAAAATATTTCATCACTAATGGTTCTGCAGAATGAATTTTGGAAGATAAAGCTTAAAGTGGCCACATGATGACTGCTGAACCATTTATATCATCAGTCTGACTTTATCTGGCAAAGCCGGATCATTATTAAAACTAGGTAGCTGTAACTTTTGTTCTCCTTCAGTAACAGTGGGACTGGAGGAATATCACTGCTATGTCTTCAGTCCTAGATTAGCAGCCTGTGAGGAACTATCTGCATCTTGAGCAGACCTACCCAATGCAGAATTATGTTAGGCTGCTGTCATGCTGAAGTAATTCATTAAGGAAGGGGGCTTCATATTCACCCTGCCTTTTCTCACAGCTTCTATTGCAAATGCATTTCCTAAATGGTTTTTCCTCTGGTTTTTCAAATTATTTTTTTTCCTCAAACATTTTTTCCTTTGGGTTTTCACACACACACACAAACACACACACACACACACACACATTTAAATGTTTATTTTATTTTTTTATCCATTGGTTTCGTAAAATACTGAGAGGCAGAAAAACTTACATGTTACCGTTGGTTGAGATCCTAGTGCCTTGTGATAAAGACACCTTTCAAGAAAGAAAGGATGAATTCTGTTTCTGCATTTCCCTATTTTACGAGTACAGTTATGAGAGGAACAATTGTTCCTAAAAGACTGATTTACTTCTTTACTTATACAGCATTTGCAGTTTTTCCTGCATCTTTTAATTTTTGTAGTCAGAGGCATGAGGAAATAGGGACACATCTAAAAGTATTTATGCAGACTTTACACTCGGAAACGTTCAGTGTCTCTAGGTTTCAAAAGAACTGTCTTGGAGGCCTGTTCTTTTGGTGATTTCTTTCCTGCTAATTAAAAGGTAAGAATTGTGCTTGCAATATATGCATCTAGTTTCAACAGTCATTCTTGTGTCAGACATCTTGCCAGTTGACATTTACAGTTACTCTGCTGTGCAAATCACTGCAGAGAACTGAGAAACAAAACTTAGGTGCTGTTAAAATAGGACACTGTCTAGAGCCCTGTTAGAATGGGCTGCAGATGGTACAGCACGATGTATATAAAACTGCCAGAGGAAAATAGAAGTAAACTGCCAGAGGAAAATATCAGGAATATCTGCTCCCTGCTACCTCTTGCTGGATGAATGTCTACCACTGAGATGTGAAAATAACAGTAAATTACTCAGGAACCTGCCCATTGATAAAATAAAAATAAAGCCTTTCTTTTTTAANGTGTGGCATCACCAGGACAGAGTAGAGGGGGAGAAGAACCTCCCTAGACCTGCTGGACATACTTTTCTTGATGCACCTCAGGATGCCATTGGCTCTCTTGGCCATGAAGGCACATTGCTGTCCCATGTAGAATTTGCTCTGCACCAGAACTGCAAGATCTTTCTCCACGGAGCTGCTTTCCAGCAGGGCAGCCCACAACCTGTACTGTGTGTGTTGTTATTCCTCTCCAGATGTAGGACCCTGCACTTGTCCTTACTGAACTTCATGTGGTTAGCCTTCATCCAGCTCTCCAGCCTGTCGAGATCTCATTGGATGGCAGCACAGCCTGATAGGTGTCAGCCACCCCACCAGCTTTGTATTAGCAGCAAACTTGCTGAGGGTACACTCAATTCCCTCATCTAGGTAATTGATAAAGATATTGAACAAAACTGGGCCCAGTATTGATCCCTGGGGAACACCACTGGCCATAGACCTTCAACTTGACTCTGTGCCACTCATGGCAATTCTCTGAACTCTGTTGTCAAGCTAGTTTTCGATCCACCTTACAGACCAACTGTCTATGCCACATCTCCTAATCTTATCTATGAGGATAATGAATGAAGAGGCTGAAAGGTATTTACCTTTAAAAAGACCAATTTCAGTCCTGTCTGTTTAAGCCTGTTGTTGAGTCCTAGCCTCTTATAACTTTAGCGAAAAAATGAAAGGAAAACCAATGGGTAGGACGTGTATATGAAATTCTGAATGTCTCTCCCAGGGACTTGGGCCATGTTATTACTTTCGTGTAGCGGGCAGTTTCAATTGGTGATATTAAATCCACTTGTTTTAAAAAAATAGTTTTGATTTTTTTTTTTTCCTGATTCTCTGGCACTACCTTGGGAATTTTGGAGATGGTCTTTTTTCAATTTCCTCCTTTCTTTCCTCAGTGTTCAGACTATTTATTGGCTTGAAATTACTTTTCTGCTGAGGCATCTCAGAAAACAACTGTGACTTCCAAGAGTGAGTTTTATTTAAACTGTATTTTTCTTCTCTTCTTTACAAATACAATCGAAGCTGATGTTCACATCCTTTGCAATTACAAAGCTGTATGGCTCCACAAGAAGAAAACAAAATGTTCAAATGAAAACACACCTGAAACAGACAAACTTTTGAGTCACCAGAAGTGGCTGCACCAACAAGTTGCATAAACAGTGTTAACAGGCATCCACATTGCTAATAAACACAACTCTCATCTCTGGATGTCTTTTGATAGGCCCATAGTGATCTACTTACAAAGTATAGCAGATAGCAGCCACTGCCAGTTTTGGGGGACACCTGTTCTCCTGTCCTGCACTCAGGACAAGGAGCTTGGGACCCACTAGTCAAACACTTGTGTCATAAGACTGCCTTCCATTTGCCTCTATTTGTGGTTTTGACCTGCCTGAATGAAATGCATGAGGTTTGGTCTTCAAAAGCAGGAAGAAAACACTCATCAAAAAGAAACTGGAAAGGTCTTCCTTCTACCTCATTTCAGATTTTACTGAAGAACTCTAATGTAATTAGGATTAAATTCCAGGGAAAAGACCTAACTGTGCCCTAATTCTTCCTAGGAAAATATGCTAGAAAATCACTGAGCCAAAACAGACCTTCTATGCAAGCACAATGATTGCAGTACACTATGATACTTGCCAGCAGTAATTACAATCCAGCAGGGCAGAAACCTAATTTTCAGGCAGAGCAGGTAGAAAGCAAACAAGGAAGCAAAAAAAAGGAGATGGAGGGGAAAACCAAACCAAACCAAACCAAAACCACAGCAAGATAAGAAGCAAAGGAGAAGAGGAGGGGTGAGCAGAAGGAAGAGATTAATTTTCATACTCTGCTTTCCATTCAGTATCAGGTCCATTCTTGTTTGACAGATTACTTTTCCTTTTCCTTTCCCCTATACAGTTTCTGGCTCAGCAGGGTCAGTTTAACCTAATGTGTTGCATTATGTTGTGTTCCTGCCTTCACACTGATACTGATTGCACTTTAGGCAGCCAGGTAACACTGTATTACCTGAGAGCAGCAAATACCAAACAGACTTTCTGAAATTATTCACATATTGAAAGACAGGGATAGTACACTGCTGCTTAGGATCTCCTAAGTTCTGTAAGCATGTATTTGCAGGGTTACCTTAGAAATACAAATTACACCAGTCCATATGCAGATGCCAAATTAAAGACCTGGCTAAGAAGAGGCTATGTCAAAGATGAAGTCATAGGTGAGACAATTCCTGAAGAGGTGCAAGCACAGAGGTACTTAAGAGGACAAGGAACAGGTTATAATAGATTCTATTATTTGTTTGCTTTGCTTTACAAAGTCAGTATAAGCCAGTGTAGTCTAGGTGGATATACAAATGATGACCCTTTATCAGTATGAGTATGCCACAGTATGCAAACAGATTTATACTAGACACAGAAGTTGATTTTATTCCTAGTACAAGAGGCAAGAGCAGTAGCTACCTATTGACTAGTCAGCAGCCACAGTCATCATTAACTGCAAATTCATTAGGTCAGAATGGGAATGAATGTAAAAAACTGTTCTGAAATAGTTTTAAAAGACAGCATTCAGTGAAATTAAACACAGGCCAAATTCTTCCCAACCACAGACATATTCAGTTCCTCTTTCTGGTCTATTCTCACTGAAAAGTGAGTCCTTCTCTCCTGTCATCTCACCTTTGACTTTTTTTTTTTTCCCCTAGAACTTATTCTGAAAGCTCCACAGAGACAGAAGAGCTGTTTCTGCTGTTTCTGTTGAAGCCCAGGATTGAATTTCAATACTGATGCAGCACCAGGTTGAACTTAGTATTTCTAAAATATTCTATTACATGCCAATTTTTTTTTTTTTTTTTTTTTTTTACAGTGTGGTTAACCTCATCTGCTTCAGTGTATGAAGAGTGAACTGAAATATATTCAAATTTTCAGCCTGTATTTGTTTGGAAAGAGAGGAAACACCAGCAAATGAGCAGGTAGAATACAGCGCACACCCGCACAGAAAGGCATTTTACCCTCTGCATGAAAGAGGCAAGAGATAAAGTAGAAAAATAATTTTTTACACTCAGATTGAGGGTGCCTTCTGACTACACAGCGGATGGCTGAAAAAACAACAGAGTAGTAGTGATGACAGCAGAGCAAGCAGCCAAGAGTGGTCTCTGTATTGTATTCACAGCATCTTAAGTATGCTGGAAATCATCCATGCTTTTAGAGATACAGTTGTTGCTCGCCCTCATTTCACTATGACATTAGGAGAAAATATATAGTGACTTAAAATTCATTCAAAGTGATTTTTTTCCCCCTTGCTGTCTTCAGAAAACTTATGAATGTTTTCAAATTTCACCTCTGACAAACACACATGGTATGCAAGCTGGTTATATAAGTCAGGAAAAAAGTCTTTTTTTTTCCTACAATTGCAAATGTAATCTGAGAGTCTTGTCTGAGAACATGGGTTGGTTCAACAAAATAGGCAATTCCTTCCAGAGTGCATGTTGACATTTATAATTTAGCTAGGCCTTCCTGCATGTTTTAGAGGAAAATTACCCTGAAAAGAAAAATGAGAGCCTGGTAAAACAAAACATTAAAGGAGGTCAGTCATGCAAAGCCTCAAAATGGTTCAGGTATGAGAGAAAAGCATTTCCTTTTTTCTTGCAATGAGCAATTCTGTTTAACTCAAGGGAAAAGCTGCTTGATGTGGAGTCATAGCAAAGATCAAAGCGGGCAGGTTGAGTCTAATGGATAACATCACAGAAGAAAAGGTATATCCAAAGTAGACGAAATTCAGTAACAGAAAGATTAGAGAGAATTGTGTTTAGGGAAAAGCTACATTAAGTGGTCCGCTATTCTGTGGAGTAAGAGAGAATTCTCAATGAATAAATAAGAGGGAGCAGACTTGAGGAGGAAAGTTTCAATGCTGGTTGTAAAGTTTTTGAATTTTATATTTCCTTTTGCATTGTGGTAGAACCACAGCACTTCACATTTTTCTTTGATCCAATAATTTGTCAGATTCACTGTTTGGTAAAAGACAGGGAACAAATGAAAAAACAGTGTTTATCACAGTATAATATAAAGACCAGTAATTCTGCAAGTGAGGAGCCATGTAGGAGCCATGTAGGCTTATATATCAAGCTGTGTGGCACAGTCAACTTGCTAGAGGGCAGGGATGCCATCCAGAGGGACCTGGACAGGCTGCAGAGGTGGTCCAAGGTCAATCTCACGAAATTCAACAAGGCCAAGTGTAAGGTCCNGTGAGGGTGGTGAGACACTGGAACACGTTGCCCAGGGAGGTTGTGGCTGCTCCCTCCCTGGAGGTGTTCAAGGTCAGGCTGGACGAGGCCTTGAGTGACCTGTGCTAGTGGGAGGTGTCCCTGCCTATGGCGAGGGGTTGGAACTAGATGATCTTTGAGATCCCTTCCAACCTAAACCATTCTATGATTCTATACGAAATAGTTCAACTGAGATTACTGTAAATGTTTGGCTTCCCCTGTAACTGGTAGCTTGTGTTCCAGACTGAGACAGCTGTGTCAACCCCAACCAAAAAGAAAAGGCTACGGAAATCTCACAGCTCTGTCTAACATTTAAAAAAAAAAAAAAAAAAAGAAAAGTATTTTATGATGTCCACATACTTTTTAAGCCTCATGTCACTGTCAACATTTTAGAATGGAATATGCATATTTTGCAGTGGAATAAATGAAGAAAATAAAGTTTTGACAGTAAAGACATTGAAAATGATACTCTTCCATTATACAACAGGTTTCACGCTGTTATATCAGACCATTTATAGCTCTATTCAGACAGTGAAATACCAGCCCTCATTTTAAACTTGAAGAAATATGAGTAAATATAACTTGTAAGTCACAAAGCATAAAATTTGGGAATAGAATTTAGATATTGTCCTTTACATGACTGGGTTGTGTATATCAACCTGCCGTAATGTTTCTATGTAGACTTGCAATGTTGGAATCAGTTAAGAACAAACACAAAAAGAAATTGTTTTGAGTGATGAGATAGGCATTTTTGTCAAAACTTTGATATCATCCCAGCTACTTCAACATCCTGATTCAGGAAAGAATTGTAGAGAATTGATACAGTTGTCTTCTGTAGACAGAGTTCTTAACAGATATTCACAAGAGACTACTTTTACAGATTTTCCTCTGAAAGCATAAAGTGACATAAATAGGTAGAATCACAGAACTTTAGAGGTTGTAACAGACCTCCAGAGATCGAGTCCAACTTCCCTGCCAAAGCAGGATCACCCAGGGTAGTGTGAGAGACTAAACCTTGTCTCTCTTGTACATGTAAATCAACAAAGATAAAAATTACCCTTGCTCAGGTGGTTTTCCTGAATGTCCAGGGATGTGTATCAAATTGAGGGGTGAAAGCCTACTGCTGGTGCCAGACACCTGCAGGCACATGGATGTGCAACAATTGTTGTAAACAACCCGCCTGATGGGTCAGCTCTGCCCACTAACAGCACACCTGGCAGTCACTTGCATAATGTGACTAGGGTGGCCAGGAGGAGTTGTGGAAAATCTGAATAAAAGACACTGCGCCAGCCTTGGTGAGTGTATGAGAGAGTGAGTGGGTGGGAGAAGACATCACAATGGACATCCAACCTGAGGACAGCAGTCCAGAAATCCTCCCTCCACCACTATACACTATCACCATCAATCATGCCATGCCCTAAGTTT
>WBNM01032325.1:99699-119708 GCA_013399055.1 Ramphastos sulfuratus | reverse complement strand
TAAACTGTTCTATGAATCTATGACCTGCAGGCACTGGGCTGCCAGTGCCTTTTTAGTAAGTGATTGCTGTCTATGGGGCTGCAGAGTAACTCTTGTATTCAGATTTTCTTTAAGAAGAACATACCTCCTTTTGGAAAAAGTGCTATAAAGAACCACATTACTAGGTTTCTCTTATAGAACTTCCCAGAAATTCTCCATGCAGAAGCAAAAAAACCTGTAAAGTTGTTAGCATTTAACAGAAGTTAGCAGCTGGAGAAGGTTGCCTGTTAGGTCTAGAAGCCACTGCTGGAAACAGCTGGTAAAGTGGATTCTCTTTAATTTCCCATTATCTTTTGTTCTGTCTGTCACACAGGCAAACAGTATTTGTAGCTACTCAGTTCCTAGTTGTCACAGAGTCCACTTCAAAGTAGGGTGGGTATCACATCAAATTAATCACAGCTTCCTTATCAGTGAGTTTATCTGGGTTTCCCACCTTCTTCTCTTTCCTTCAACCTCTCCAGATCACCAATAGGCATATCTGGAATGCCCCCAGGAGAATGATGGCCCACAGCGGTGTTGCATGGCTCTCTTTCAGAGCTACTGAACTCTGAATGAGGTATGTTTCCAAAAACGATGACTTAGTACAAACTTCTTGAGAAATAACAAATGTGCAGAGAAATAGGTAGAAAACTTCAGTCAGTCCTTTAGATTTCACTTGAAACTCTATATTAAAAAAGGTTGGGCAAAAAAAGAGTGCAATGGAACATTGCATGCCTCAATTTAAACCATTGTTTTTCAAAGGAAATGTAAGTTGAAATAGTCATGTATTTCTTACTAAGTGGAAGCAAGTGTTATGCAAACAAAGAATCATGTGTGAAAGTAATTCTTATCTTGCTGCTTTGACTAGCTGGAGGATAAAATAAAATAAATCCAAGTCAGGTTCAAGTAGAAAATGAGACTCAGACCTCTGGAGCACATGGAGCTGAGGCTGAAAATGCTGTAAATCAGGGGAAGTCAATTGACTGCAGTAGGAAACGTACTTGCTTTGTGCACACCTGTAGGTCAGGACCAGCAAATGTACTATTAAAAGCAATATCCCTACTTAATTTTTAAGAACCCAAAGTGCACTTATTATGAATATGGATGTCATGTTTAAACAGTCCCCATTTTACTACCATATAAAGTACTTTTAAAATATTTACTTTTTTTTATTGTGAAGTAAAACATTCTTGGTACCATCAGTCCTACCCCTGCTCTAAATATTGCTCATACTAGCAAATGGTAGATATATAAAAGAGCATATCTAAAAGTTTTTTGCTGTAGCTCACATCATCTCAAGTGGACATCAGGAAAAATCCAGGCTACATCATCTGTAAGATTCAGGAAAAGTTCTGCTTGTTTAGAACAGTGCCTGAGCCTTCTGCAGTAAGGGAGTAATACTGTACTCTGTAGATAGTCATATGGACTTTACAAGGGTTTATATGAGGAAAACTACAGAATGCTATGGGTAGGAGAACAGTAGTTCTCAGCAGCCCATGGGTGCATCTTCCCTGTGCTTGAGGTCAGTGTACCCATATTAATGAAACTAGGGTAGTTGCATATTGTCTGCTCCTGCTCTCAGTGCCTTTAGAATATCCTCAACCCTTATTTCTCCCAAATCCTTACCTCTTCCCCCCTGCTTCAGGCTGTACAGCTTTACTTGAATTTAAATGGAAGGATGCCATTACATGTAAAGAAGGTCTTGAGCCATAAGTCAACAGATACTGGGAATGTGTTTCACAAATTTATTGTTATTAATTTTGTCCTTTTTAGAAGATATTAGATGGAATGGATCTTGGATTTGATGTACTATGACATCCTTGGCTTCTTGTGGTTTTTCCTGATCTGACCTGACTCCACTGCATCCCCGCAGATCTTCTCTTAACAAGTCCATTGAGTTTTGTATCATGCTGTATCACCTGGGGTTCACTTCTAAGTAATCTAATCCTGAGATACAAACAACAGCAACAAAAAAGCACTAGCAAAATTCTTCCTACTCTGTTGTTCCAGAAAATGTTGTTCAGAAAAAAAAACGTGCTTTACCGTGTGTTTTAAAGGTGAGTGCATTCAGGTCAGGATGAAGAGGAGGAAACAGATTCCTCAGTAGGACCCTTTGGTGAAATCACTCTGCCTTCTATCAGTTAATGCTGCAGCGTGGGGTTGTAGCTCAAGCATCACAGCTTGAAGAAGTAACCAGGACTTCTTAGTACTTTACCAACTTCTAGGTGAATAAATTTTGGTGGGCCATCAGCACTTTAAAAGAGGATTACCTTAAGTTATCCTACTCAGAGAGGATATTTGATATGAATGAATGCTTTTATAATATTTAAAGGTACAGAACTTGTATTTCTCAGTGTCTATGGTTAGCCATGCTATTTTTAGTCTACGATGCTGCATTTTGAAAGTTCTGTACTACTTCTTATCTTTTAAATACACAGGTGGCACTCATCTTCACTGCTGTCGGTGTACAAGAGTGTCTGATAGTCTTCACTACACTTATTCTCCAGCACGAATCAGGAGTAATGTGAATGGAATCAGCACAACTATGCATGTGTAAACACAGCATGGTGTGAACAGACAGGAGACTGATCTACAAGTTGTTTCTACCAGTCTAAAGTAGAATACCTTTTTGTCATTCCTAATTTCAACTTTGCCTTGTGCTTTGTTCTTTATGTTTGTGTTATTCTATGGTTCTATGAGTGTAGAAATACATTTCTTGACACTTGTAAAAAACACAGTGGGAATTTCTGTGTTTTTTTACAACCTGAAATTACAAAAGCAGTCATGCAGAGCTTAGTCAAACTTATAAAGCAAATATTTAAGCATGACTAAGCCTATAAATTATAGTAGCAATCAGGTCAGGTTGTTATCAGCTTAGAAATAAAGGGTTTGTAAATTGAAGTGCTTTCATGCCATAATTATAATGTAAGGAAAATGTCTTGTGGAATAGCTTGGGAAAAGGACACTAGGAAAGAAATAGCTCTTATTTTTACCTCATGTTTAATACAGAGAGGAGCAAAGTGTCTTCAGTTCACTTTAGTTTCAGCTGGGGTTGATAAAGGTACACTCAATGTCCCACAGGAGTCTGTTCCTTACACCTGCTTGGGGTTTCTGTCATTCTCTATAGCATAGATGGCCAACTTTCATATCCTAAAAGCTATTTTATTCCCATCCAGGTGCTGTGGGGGCAAACAGTTACAGATATACTGCAAAAATACTGCCCCGGCTGACCAGAATAAACACAGATCTGTACCTTCTCCCTCCTACAACATGATATAGGAACAGGCCAATTGCTGACTGACCAGTGTTTCTCAAGCCAGAAAAATGTCTTTACATGCTGAGTCCTGGCTCTGAGCCATTTGTTGACTAGTTTGGCACAAGACTAGTCCAAATACCTTCTCTTTATTCTTCCTACCTCAAGGATCTGAGTGATATTAGGTTCCAATATCCTTTTTAAAACCACTTTTTTTTTTTATACAATACTGACACTGTTTCTGCTAGTGACAACTCTTTCCTAGAAAATGAGCTTTGTGCTGTAAGTTATTCTTAAAGTTTCTGTAACCGCAGAAAACAGCATTATATTTTTAAAGTTTTTGTAAGAATTTCTTGCCTCTTTTTTTTTTTTTTTAATTTTTATTTTAAATAATGCCAGTGGTTGGGCTTTCTGTGTGTCTCTTACTTTATTTCAACTGAAATGATATTTTAAAAAGATCTGCTAGAAAAAAATCTTTTCGAGCTTTCTCCCTTTCCTAGGAAGGAGGCAAAACAATTTTTGCAATAATTGCTACAAGATGTATTCTATTTTTAGATGATAGTAAATTAAGGTAATATTTTTATATTTTAATTTTAATTTTAATTTTAAAAATTAACATTGTAATTAAATTGAATGAAAAAACTTTAAAGTTAAAGGCTAGTGTCTGGTAACATAATTTCACTGACAGCAGCAGTGCTGAGCTTGATGGTACCCACTGAAAGTCAGAGGAGATGAGGAGAGGTCATGAACCCTTAATATGAGAAACTATCCAAGGAAAAGACAATTGTCAACTTGATGATGTGCTTTGCCCTTGTCCATTATGGTTTGCTTCTTTAACATTGTCCACTAAAATGTATTGATATCTGTAACAGAATTCTGAATACTGACAAACTGAGAACTCAAGGGTTTCCTGGTGGTGGACGCATTTGTGTAGGAGGCAAATGAAAGACACAGGAGAAAACTGTGGAGTGCATGGTGCACTGCAACAGGCAACATGTGAGGGGATGGATGGATGGATGGATGGACGGATGAGTTGGTGGGTAGGACTTTCCCTTTCCTGTTTATCTCCAAGTCACTGCCAGATTACTTCCTGTCCTTGTGACTGTAGTCACTGTCTTTCCTCTAACAGTTAGGAACATCCAAACTGGAAATGAAGTACAACTTTGTTGGTAACTAATTGTCAAGATTACTTCACTATCTCACACGCAGCTCTTAAGTCAAAACATTGTATTCCTAACAGATGTATTTCAACTTAAACACCCATTTAATTTGACTTGATGCAGTGAAGGTGTGTTGTGCTCAAGATCAGATGAGGTGCTTATGCCACTCCCCTTTACTCCAAGAGTAAACCCCTGTGATTTGGTTTATTTCCAAAGAAACTAAGTAAAACAATCAGAGACAGTCCCCAAAAAACCAAAACTATCTGTCTTGCACCAGTGGAAGTAAATTAATTTAAAATATGTTTTGACACCTAAGATCAACCTAGAAAAAGAAAGCTTCCCTTTTGCTAGTAAGCTCCACCTCGCCTGCTTAAAAATATTACCATGAGTGAAGTTTCTCTTATTTAACAATAAACTATTTAGTAATTCTGGGTTTCAGCTTCTTGCCTTTACAGCTGAATTATTACTTACAGCCTTTTTAGTGCTGTTACCAAGCTGGTCCCTTCTTCCCCTTCAAATTCTTTTCCAACAACAAACCTTCTGTGTCAGTGGCTCATAGACTGGAGCAGTTGTAATGTTAAAGCAGCATCCACAGATCAAGGGGGGATAAGACATTTACTAGGAAGGGACAATGCAGCAAATATAGGAGCAGACAGCAAATAAACAGGCAAAGCAACGACTCATCTTTCTTTGTTCCTCTTATTAGCTGGGATGTTTGGGGGGTGTCTCTGCAATTACAACCACCAGGGTTCAACAGAAATGTGGAATTTAAAATCATTTGTGTCTCTCCCTTCTTAGGGCAGGTGAGAAGGCTGCAGGTATCACACCAGTGGGCAAACACCCAAAGCAAACATGATGGGCTGCCATGGGCAGCTGTTACCAGCAGGTCTGCCTCTGGCACTAACTCTGCTATGGCCTGGGCACTCCCTAGGGAGCCCTACGCAGAGAGAAGCATTCCTTCCCAACTGAGGAGGATCTATAAATAATCACCCTGGAGACTTCCTCCACACAGTTCACAGAAAGAAGGAATAAAGGAACAATTCCTCCCTTTGAATAAAAGAAATCCATCCTTTTCTTACAGAGGGGATGGGAAGGTGTGGAGAGAGATCTGCTATTGGAAAGGGTGAGAGCTGCATTATCTTAAACACTGGCTCAGCTGCAGGTGCATTAAGCTTGTATATTAACATTTGTTCAATGTTAGTAAAGACTACAATGCTGATGTGTTTGGTGTTTGAGGCCACTTTTGCCCTTGCTTATGCATTCACTGATGCTACCTACCATCTGGCTGCTTCCCAGGCTGCCATTCACATTGCACTCCTGGCCTGGTAAGGGTGTTTTCCTATCTCTGCTGATTCTTCAAGGCATTTGTTGAGGGACCTGTTATTGAGTTACTGCCTTCCGATAGCAGAGGTAAGAGGCAGTCTTCTCACAGCTACCTGTAGCATCAAAATTGAGATATCCTTTTTTCTTCGGTAAGTAAAACTTTCTTCTTTCCTTCCTTTCTTCTTCTCTCTCTTTCCGAGTTAAACTTTGTTATTTCCTTCCTTCTCTCTCTTTCCGAATTAACTACTGAGGTTGAAGGCACCTCAGGAGAGATGAAACAGAGATCTACTGCCACCTTCTGATCACTTAGAAATCCTTTCATGCCCCCAGCACAGAAACGGCGCTGTGGCACAAAATAGCTGCATTTCACTAAATGGCGAAAATGTCCTTCTGATATCTACAAGTGTACATTATGTTAGTATTCATTACAAATACACTGAGAACTTTGGAATTAATACAATATTGTCTTCACCCCAGGGCCTGGAATCACCACGTGGGTGTTTGTCTCGTTCAAATAACTAGTGATAGGACAAGTGAAATGGTATCAAGTTGCACCAGGGAAGGTTTAGTCTGGCTATTAGGAAAAAATTTTTACTGAAAGAGTGGTCAGGCACTGGAATAGGCTGTCCAGGGAAGCAGTGGAGTCACCATTCCTAGAAGTGTTCAAAAAACATGTAGCTATGGCACATCAGGACATGGTTTAGTGGTCACAATTGTGTTGGGTTGAATGTTGGACTTGATTTTAGAGGACTTCTGTAACCTTAATGATTCTATGATTCTACGACATATTTAGGGAAAGGGTCACACTTTTGCATGTATAAAATAGTAAAGTATTACATGCCCAACTCCAATGTAGGTGCCCTGCAGTTCCAGTAAACTCAGTCATTATTGGAAGCTGAACTACCTCACTGTGTGGTGGCCAAAACTAGAAATAGCAGGAGAATCCATCTTGTTCTGAACAATCACAAGAACTTTAAATCCATCACTACTTTCTATTATTAAGAACTTCTTTGGTTTATAGTTTGTAATATTTGGCATGGCAGGGATGGAAAAGGAACCATGCAAACAGCCTATTCTTTTTAAAACACTCAGTGGGGTTGTCCTTTAGCAGCTCTGTAATCACTTATTTCAAACCTTGAATTACTCTGGTATGTAAATACTGATAACAGCTAAATACAACAGAAGGTGGCCACATACACATGTGTATGCCATATTTACGTCAGGATATTTTCCTAGGTCTTTAGCACCAAACCCCTAACTTTTAACACTTGAAATAAAAGCTTTTTAGACTATAAGCAAAGTAGCAGTCTGAGCAGCAATTTTGGCTAGCCACAAGAAAGACAGTTTTAAGCATTCACTTCTCAAAAGCATCAATATTGCTAATGGTTTCAAATCTCTGACTCGGGCCTCCTGAAACCATTAGACAGGACTTACAATCATCAGTGCTTAAGACAACAATAAAGATGTAAGGGTTTAGGTTTTACATCTGTTTTTTTTTATATTTACAATTCTGTGTTTTAAATTTTCATCAGTCACTCTGGCAGACACTTTTTAGGAGAAATTCAGCTTATCCTGTGATTGCCTGATTGCAGGAAGTGGTGGGTTTTGTGAGGGTTGTTTTGGTTTTTTTTTGAGTTGTTGGGTTTCGGAGTTTGTTTTGTTTTGTTTTGTTTTATGGAAGAAAAAACCCATATATATAAAAAAAATCCAATGAAAATGTTAAATATTGGATGGCTATGAAATGAGGAAATTCATCAGTGCGAGTGTAGAATGTCAGAGTCCCTTTAAACTGCCATTCAGTCATAGATACTGTCCCGTTAAAAGTATGACGGCAGGCTCATGTGAGCTTTGTCATCCCAAAGCAACAGACAGAGAAGGAAAGACACCACATATAGGGTTTCTGTTGTCTTTTCACAAGAGAGCAAACCTTGGCACCTCGCAGCACCCCTGTCTAGGCATTGTAGGTCCTCACATCTCCTAGTCCCAAGACAGGCTCAGGTCTTAGACCAAAAGCAAAGCTGGCTGGGCCATATTACTCTATGCAGTCATGGGGAAAACAATACCTGAAAAGCCAAGTCCTTCTGCCTGAGATCAGCAGCCACAATCACAGAAATAGTCACACTCACCTGCCAGGCAACTTCAAAACTGAAAGTCTTCATCAAGTGAGAGGGGCTGGGGATCCACAGTTTTTATGGTACAGCTTAGTGGAGACTGATATTCAGAAAGTGCTCAGCATTCACCCTCAGAAAATCAAGAGCCGTGATGATCCCTAAAAGAAATGTCTGACAACCTAAGTGTTTTCTGAAAATCTCAGCAGGAGTCTTACATCAGGGTCAGCCTTGTAAGGAAGAGACAAGTAATGATTTCCTATAGTCTGTAAAATTCTGATGAGGGTAAAGTAAACATTGGTATTACAGGGTTACCGAGTCAATTTCCTATGACTTTTCACTAGTACTATTGTAGGGAAACATTTGGGTAACCACATGTTGTGCTCGAAAAACCCTAAACGCTAGCAATGTTTCCTTTTTAGGAAAAGAGACTTTTGAATGATTTAAAACCTGATTTGGTAAATTGGGCCCTCTTTTACTCTGGCAAGGAATGGGAGAGAAGGGGGAGGGTGCCAAAACCATATTGCACATTACCAGATTTCCAGGATTCTGCATTTTCTTACTCATTAAACTTCACATTGAATATGCATCACTTCTCTGCACACAGTTCCAGCCCTAGGGATTGCACAGTCCAAATGTATTTTAATTACATTATTTATTATTTAAATTAATTTAATTACAAAAAATAACAGACTCTGCACATGTTTGAAAATACCATGCTGTACAACTAAATCTTGAGTAATTGTTAAATTTCTTGCAGGCCTCCTGCTAGGAAGTACTGTTTTTCTTTAAAAGTGAGAACACTATTATATCCGTCAGTGGAAAGTTTACACATTGTATTTCTTCTTTCATATGCCGTTAAACATGAGGCTCTCTCATTTCCCCCTTTCTTCAGAAGGCAGGAGACCCATCTGGTAATATTCTGCAGATCAGCATTTCTTAAGGAGAGTTTGATTTAAGTGGTGGTTTTGTTGAAGGCAACGAAAAAGAAACTTATGAACCTGGGTTACAGCGCTATGTCTTGTGTTGTTATTAAAGTTACTCCATGCTTGCTCCACACCAAAGACAGAGTTGTCTTTAAGCTGAGGAGAGTAGGTAAGAGGTGTTCTCTTAGTTCTCAAACCACTGTATTTTTGACTAGCAGCAAATAAAAAAATATTCTGTGCTGGCATGGCTCTCTACTTACCAGCTAAATTTGCTTTGAGAGCTAAAGAACTGATGTGGATAAAACAAGAGGCTCTCCAAAAGCTCACATTAAAGTTTTAGGGGGGGAAAAAAAGACAAAGAAACAAACAGAAAAACCCCAACCCCAACAACAACAGAAAAAGGATAATTTTCAAGGCTGATAAGTGTAGTTGTTGTTGTTGTTGTTTTTTCCTGGCCAGCACTGGGCTTACAGGTGTTGAAATAGTGCAAGAAATATATTACCATCTTTCTTTCATGGACAAAATTACAAAATTCAGTGGTTGGACCTTCTCATTTCTCTCTCTGAGCCAGGAATCCAGACTAAAATGCGTGAAAACTAGGAATAAAGCTTTCTTGGCCGGGAGAATGCAGCTAAACATTTGCTATAAAGCAATGTTCTGCCAAATATCAGGGAAAATTTTGAAGATTCCTCTTGGGAAGACAATTCAAAAAGAACTCTCGACCAGAAGTCAGGCTCATAATACAACTATATACTCCTTTTCTCACACGCTAAATTCTCAAAATTAGAAGTGACTTCTGTCTCCTCTTCAGCAGGATTTTGATTTTGTAAGAGGGAGTGATGAATGAAATCCACTGGAGAATTTTCTGCTGCTTTTTCCTCCCTTTCCCCCCGCCCCAGATTTCAGTCAAAAGCAAAAAAAAGCTCAGTATGGGCATCAAGCAGGCAGTGAGCTGTAACAGAAATGCCAAGCCAGAGCAGCAATCTACATAGTTAATATTTTGTTTCAAGAAAGATTAGTGACAGATAATTCAGTCCTGGTCATTTCAGTAATTGCATCATCTGCAAATATTACCATCTTAGTACTCAGCATCTTACCCAAATTACTAGCAATTATGTTAAACATTTCTACTCAAACACACTGAGACAGCGAAATGCTAAGGTATGCAGTGGTGAAAAATGCACTTTTCATTTCAGCCTGGTTTCTGCCAATCTAGCTCCATGCAATCAGCTGACGTCTGAAAATGTAACCACTCTAGGCTGTCTTTGTACTTGAAGAGAGAAAAACAGTTGTAGAAGGTAAGTAATCCAATCTAAGTGTCCTACTTGCAATCTATAGTCTACCTTGGAAAAGTCTACCTTTCTCCCTCTCTCTATAAAGATGGGTCAGAAAGATTATTCTCTTGGCAGCAATAACAGACAATTTATGAATTATGTTTTTTTTCATTCCACACCGTAAGAGAGTTTGTTTGATTGACTTCCATCAATGACTTGCACAAAGAGTTTCTGAAAGTATTTTCTTTCCTCTTGGTAGAGAGAGCAGTGGATATTGTTTACCTTTCCTTCTGTAAGATTTTCAACACTGTCTACCATAACATCCTCACAGAGAAGCTGATGAAGTGTAGGCTGGATGAATGGTGATCTAAATCAAAAATTGTATGAATGGCCAAGCTCAAAGGGTGGTGATCAGTGGTATGAAGTGTAGCTGGAGGCCAGTAATGAGCAGTGTAGTCCAGGGGTCAATAGTGGGTTCAAGTCCTGTTAAAGACTTCATTAATGATCTAGATGTTGGGGCAGCATGCTTTCAGCAAATTTACTAATGATGCAAAGCTGGGAGGAGTGGCTGATTGGCAGTATTGAGATGCCAGCCAGAAGAACTGAGACAGGCTGGAAAAATGGGCTGACAGGAACCTTCTGAAATTCAGCAAGTGGAAGTGCGAAGACCTGCACCCAGGGAGGAACAACCTTATGCACAAGTCCATACTAGGAGTTGGCCAGATGAAAACAGCTCTGCAGGAAAAACTGACTTAAGCTTTCACCCAGAGTGATACCATAGGGCCATATACATGCCATGCTACCAGGGCATGTCATCATACTTCAGAAAGAGCTGTTCATTTGACCCCTCTTGATGAGAAAGAAAAGGCTGGGGAAAGGAGAGAGTGAATGAACAAAAAGAAAAAGTGATGACTCCTCAAAAAATGAGTGGGCTTTGCTGAAAATGAGGTGAGCCTTGGGGCATAGTAATAATAGAATAGTAACTTTGACGGTGAATGATAAAATACCTTTCAGCATGGTCTCAAAGCACTGCACGATTATTAAAACCTAATGCCAAATTTAGCACTACAATAAAATGAGAAAACAAAAGCAGTTCCACAGTATAGTGAAGTACATATAAAATACCAAATATAGAGTAACTCTAAACCCTGAACCATCTTAATTTTCCCCTAAGTTTGGAAATATGAAGTGATTTTCAGAGCATTGATTACTGGGATATGTTGTTCTTTTTTTTTTTTAAAGGGCTGTAAAATAAGCAAGCAGTATGTATTTTTGAGTAGGGGGTACACTGTGGGCAGAAAGTAAACCTACTAGTTGTGTCATGGAAATAGATTTTTAACATTGCTCATAGACTTTAAACTGAAGATGGCATAAGAGAAAGGCATATAAGGAAAAAAAAAAAAGTGGACTTTTTCTCTTTGTGTCACAATTTATTTGGCTCAATGAGAGGATTATTGTGTAAAATACCAGATCTGAGTTATGCAGAAAATCAGACTATGTGATTGTAATGATCCTTTCTGGAACATATGCATCTGTAAATACTTAATGCTATTTATTGTAGATACACATGTAGCTGAGACATGTGAGGAATTCTTCTTGCAGTTGGTGTCTGATCTGGACATATATTCTTTCCTTACAATTAATAGAGAGATATAGCCTTCCTTGTTTATCATTCACCTGACTCACTGTAACACTCTCCATTAAAAGATGATGAATTGCATTCCAGAAGTTCCTATTCCACTCCATCGGCTTTACAAGGAATTAGGCAGGACAGATAAAGAGCTCTTCATTCAGTCAGATAAATTCTACCTTGGTCTGGTGGCTAAGGGAAAGAGAAATATTTTCCATTTGTGAAAAAAAAACAATAGAAGAGGCAGGAAATACTTTACTGGCTGAAACTTTAAACAGGCAGCTTGGAAAATATGGAATTTGGGTGAGTCAGTTGTAGGTATTTCTTGTATGCCATGAAGCAGTTTTGAAGTAGTTAATGAACACATCCATTTGTTGTAGAAATTAATAATCTGTCATGAATTATGTGTATCGATTTCTGTATGAATATTAATTTTTATTATTAATATTTAAAAATTCAGGAAAATTCCCCAAGATTCTTTGGATTTTCAGTTGACAGGAAGTAGTCGCGCAAAGGGTATTTATGAACACGGAATTAAACAGTTTAAACAATCAGAACTTGGAAAATAGGTACACAAAACCAGGAAGAATTCTAACTATGCTTATGGAACCTTAACATTAACTCGAGCATATGTACTTAAGACACTTTGGTCGCTGAGTAAGTTTCCTGTACAAGGATGATTCCAAAACTCACAATAATGATCCTGGAGTAAAATACAAAATATTCCAGGCAGAGGGAAGGAGAGAAGAATTGAGTTGCTGTTAAGCTGCTAGTGCAAGCTGCAACACATGGCCACTGCGATTCCCAGTTAAGGAGCTGCGAATGGGGTACTGTTCCTGGTGGGAGTCAGTGCAGAAAAGCGCAGTTTCTAAATCATCCCCCATTACATACATCATTTTGAAAGTGAAACTGGCCAATAGGCACTAGCATCATTGTTCTGCCCAATGAATTCAAAGCTTCATCCCTTATGTGAACACACAGGCATGCTTAGGGGCAGCACAAGAGACTTGACGCGTGGTGCTAAACTCCGAGCCCTCAAGGCTTTGCTGGGGCCAAACTCTCTATTGTTTGCCCATTCTGCTCAACTCCTAGACCTGCAACAGGAGGAGGAGAGCAAGGGTTAAACTGGCCTGGCAGGATTTGTGCCCTACCAGGACACCATTTCATAGGACATTTGTGTAAAACACTCTTTTCTGCTTTATTATGTGGTATGCAATTTTTCAAACTAGAACTGCATTCAGCTACCAAGATGAGGTGTAGTGAATAAGACAGGCTGTTTTTAAAANTGGGGGGGGCGGGTAACTCCCAAACCATCACAACTTTACTTACTGATATTCACAAAAAGAAAAATACTACCAGAATTATACATACCGATTGATCAAATTGACTTCATATCAGTTGAGCAAATATAGTGTGAACAGAAGCTAAAATAAAATGGAGACCCTGCAACCCTACAAAATGGGTATCTCAGAGAAAATGCATTGTCCCTTTTTCTCTGGTTTAACTTCACTTATCTGGCACCTAATTGTCAATGTAATCAGAATACAATACGGATACTGACTAAAACCTGGGAAACTATAATTAGATATGGATTTTTAAAATAAAATCAAATGGATTTGAAAAAAAAAAACAAACCCGAAACCACACAAAAAAGGAAGAAATAATTAAAAATTAGCTGTTTCCCTTGGTGGAGAGATTTTTGTTAACTGTATTAAGTATCAATCTGCTGTCTTCTGTATCTGTAAACAAAGTGACAGTAAGATGTATGTTCATGGATATCTCCAAACTGCCTCCTTCCGCAGTGCTTTTCAAACAAACTCAAGATCACAACACTAAGTTTGCTTAAAATAGTAGATTCTGAAAAGGCCTGAAGTCTAAGAGGGGGCACAAGGAGCAGGTGCTTCACACAAACAGCCTGCTATAAGGAAAATAAAGGAACTAAATGAGACTACTGCCAATCTTAAAATAACTAGTGAAAGGCAGAGGACACTTTCATTTCAATACAGTTAAGATGTATTTGACATATCAAGAACAGAAGCACATCAAAAAAGAGAGAAAAGAGAGGAATTCAGTCCTACAGAAACTGAAGTTAATGGAAAAGATCTCGAAAATTATGAGTTAAATTTGTCAGAAAGTGTTTCTTTCACTGTTTCAGAGAAGTGGAATTTTAAAAATCTAAAACAAAGGGGTAAATAAAAATCATGAAACTATCAATATTTGAGGGAATTTAAATATAGTGGAACCATAATATTTAAACTGGTAAAAGTACTACTGTCGTTAACAGAAATATAAAGAAAGTGGATATTGAGATTATAGTTCTAAATTGAAGAAGGTATGATAAATATAAATTAATATAGAAAAGGAGGAAGAGAATGGCCTGAAATAAAGAGTATCCCCTTTCCCTGCCAGTCCTACCCAAACACCACTATCTTAATACAATGCTGTATCTTCACTCTGATGGCAGAGTGAAACCTTTCAGGTGGGACTTCACTTTGAAGGTGAAGCTGGGATGAATGTTCCTTAGCATAATAGGGTGAGAATGAGTTTCCACATCTGTGGGTAAAGGAAAATAGGTTGTGGAAAGGATTACTTGGGGATCCCCATGGATGGGTATTTGAACTAGGAATAATAAACTGTGAATTTGTGAGTTAATAAAAAATTGTATCCATAAAAGTTAAAGGTCCAAATGGCCCTATCACGAAAAATAAAGTTTTACAGGAAATACAGTAGATATAGATATGTGTTATGGTTTAGACTCAGGGAGAAGTAGAGTTCACACACAGCCACTCTCACAACTGGCTCAGCTGGGTGTCCTGGGGCATGTTCCCTCTCAAACAAACTCCAGATAATATACCAGGTAATGTATTGTAAAAGAAATCCATCTGCAAGCTTGGGATAAAAAATAACTATAAATACTATATGCATAAACCACATTGTTCTCTACAAGAAATAACTGGGAAAATGAAAGTCACTTTATTAGCTAAATGTCAGTTTTATTTTAGGAGATAGTCTGAAGAATGAAAAGACAGGTTAAAGGTCATCCAAAGAGGAAATAAAATTAATACTTTTCCTATGATCCATAGACAGAATCAATTATTTTATTTTTACTGTTTTAAAGTAATCTTAATAAATGCAGGGAGCAGGAGACTGCTGAAATGCTGTAAACTGTCACTTGTAGGTCAAGGGAGTTGAGAACTGGACAAAGGAAGCAATATAAATTGGTAAAGTGCTAGGAAGATGAGATCTGAACAGTGTTTGGAGGAGGAGCTGTGCAAGTATTACTCACATGTTATTCACTGTCACAAAACAATGTACGGACAGCCTCCCTCTCAAATTCCCAATGATCAGCTGCTATCATTATTTACACTTAACGTTAATATGCTTCTAATCAGAAAGCAAACAGTATAAATGGAGTATGAGTAGAAATATATCCAGCAACTTTATAAAAGTAGAAGAATAGTACAAGTGCTTCCCAAAAATTTCCAAGAGAAAATGATAAAGATGAAGCAAATGAAGTGTTTTGAGATTATGGCAAGCAGCATTGAGACAAATCTTTATTACTGAAGTTTCCCATCTTTAGAAAAAGAACAAGAACTGAGAGATATTACCTGCCAGAACCCTGGAATTATATAACTTTAGAGAGTCCAACAAATATAAGAGATTGCTGAAAGCGATAAGAAATTTGACCCCATGTAAATGAGTAAAATGGAACAAACTTTAAGATACAGTTAAAGCAAAGAACGTGTCAAAGAAAAGGACAGACAAATCTATAACAACAGGGCTTCAGACAAAATTCCTGGTTTGGTAATCATTTTTATTAGAGATAATAAGATACTAATACATAGTTCAGAAAAGACAGCATATAATGTGAGTAATTTGAGCAATTCTATGTATTTTGAAGGTCTCCAGCAAAAGGACACTCCGCAACCTCTCTGAGCAGCCTCTTCCAGTGCTTAGTCACCCTCAAAGCAAAGGAGCTTCTCCTTAAGTTCAAGTGCAACCTCCCATTTTCTTGTTTGCTCTTGTTGCTACTTGCCCTATCAATGACCACCATTGAAAAGAGTCCAGCCCCATCCTCATGACCTTCACCCTTCAGATATTTACATGCATTGACAAGATTCCCTTTCAGTCTTCTCTTTTCCAGGCTAAAGAGCCCCAGATCTCTCAGCCTCTCCTTGCAAGAGAGATGCTCCAGTATCCTTAATCATCTTCATGGCCCTCTGTTGCAGTCTCCTCAGAAGCTCCCTGGGAATCCCAGAACTGGACATGATCCTTCAGGTGTGGCCTGGACAGGACAGAGCAGAGATGGAGGAGAACCTCCCTCAACTTGCTGGCTTCACTCTTGTTAATGCACCCCAGGATACCATTGTCTTTCTTTATGACAAAGGCACACTGCTGGCTCATGGTAAACTTGCTGTCCAATAGGACTCTCAGGCCCCTCTTCGCAGAGCGGCTTTCCAGCAAGTCAACCTGTAACCTGTACTGGTGCTTCAGGTTACTCCTCCTTGAGTGAAGGACTCTACATGTGCCTTTATTAAACTTCATGATGTTCTCTTCTGCCCAACTCTTCAGCCTGTTCAGGCCTTGCCGAAGATATTTATAAATATGGAAAGTTTGTTGTAGAATATGCAACAGATTCAGTAAACTTCAATCCCAAGTCAGATACTTTGAACACTAACAGTAATACTGGATGGTATAAATTTCCCTGAATATTATACATTATTTGAACTTCAGAAAACTGCCTTAGGCAGTTGCCAAGTTATCTGGTGTGTTCATAGGGTTTCTTGCTGTAGTTTCATGAGTTGCCTGAATAAAAAAGGTCACTGGAGCTCTTTCCAAGAGATTTAGGCACCTTCGCTGACTGCGTTATCAAACTTGTGACAATGCACTAGGTATGGTGTCCTCAATTTTGTTATGTAGTTGCTCTCTCATACTGCCACAAGGCAGTCTGAAACAGGAATTCACTATTTTCTGTTCTACTGGCCTCTAAGAGTATATCATACACTTTTCCTCTTTGTGCTGGAAAGAGAGTTTATATTTGCTGTATCCTTGTGGAATTAATTCATGTTTATAGAATCATAAGATCATAAAATATTTGCAGCTGGAAAGGACCCATAAGGATCATCAAGTCCCTGCTCCTCACAGGACTACCTAAAACTAAACCATATGACAAAAAAGTGCTGTCCAGATGCTCCTTGAACTCTGACAGGCTTGGTGCTGCAACCACTTCCCTGGAGACCCCATTCCAGTGACTGACTACCCTCACAGTGAAGAACTTTTTCTTAATGTTGCTAAACATTTTTCCCATGTTGCTAAACATCTCCAAGCCAGCAAAACAGGTAACTTCTGTTCTCCAAATCTGCAAGAGAAACTTGAAAAAGCAAATGATATGGAGAAAGAAAAGGATGAATGTTGGGCTAAGATTAACTTTGAGAAAATAGCTATTTTCTGAATTTGTATATCTTCTGTTTCAGTTTAAGAACAGATGCCTGTAATACAGACTTCTTATTTGTTAATTATAATTTTTAAAGAAAAATACATTCACTATTATTAGTTTATTATTAGAATACAACTACTGAAATTTCAGCTTTACTAGTGCCCTATGAAGGAATTATTTACCTCTCTTTTCCCTCTTCGGAAATATCCAGAAACCATTAAAACCAACTCTGTTGCATTTATTTAGGCATAAATGCAATGCTTGATGACTAGCAATGCTCCAAGCTGTAATAATATCACGAGACAGTCCTCGTAGGAAAAAAAAAAATCCAAGTGTCAACACAACATTGAGAACACAGAGAAACTCACTCTAGAACAGAGAGAGTAGCTTCAAATGCTGTCAGTGTAATGGAAAATGGTAACACTGTGATAGAGACTTGGAAGGGCCATTTTGAACAATTAGAAGGATTGATGTTGAAATGTTAAGCCCCTGGTTAACTACCTGGAATTTAGATGCTCCACATCTTACCATTATATCTCTTGTAGGTGGCTCACCTCACCTCCAATGGTCCTTTCAGAATGACAGTCTAATACGCTGTATTCTGCATGTGCAATGGCAGAGGAGGCTACAAGGCCACATCTACTTCATATATACATCACGGGTCCCATTTAGTCCCTGGTCATTTTCTTACTCTACTCCATACCCTTTCTGATGTAACATGTGCCATGGCAGACCTTTGGAGGCATTTTAGAGCACCTCTGACAGGAACAGAAAGCTGCCACTGACATTTATCTCTAAGGCCACATAACTCATTATGTTTTTAAGTACAAGAGGGTATCAGCATTTTCTCACTTTCTCCCAACAAGTTAGGGTTCCTGTGGTAATTACTATATCTTTTAAGATTACTAACTCAATTTTCCTCACTCTAAAATAATAGAGTCCTGTTTCATCTTCCTTTCTTCATCCACCACAGTGGTTTTTACTAAGATCCTAAGCACTAACGAAAACCTAATAAATATTAGTACAACTGGAGCCTGATTTTCTTGAACAGACCCCTTACTTAGTAGAGATTCTTTTGTCACATCATCCATCACAACCATTGGTTTAGCCTGTTTCTGTGATTCAGTTACACTTAATACAGCAGTTCAGCTAATTATGTGGCCTTGTACACAGCAAAAGTTTTGTCTTATTGCAGTTTACTAAATTAGCATTTTATGACTAAGCACCAATGACCATCACTATACAGCCCCCTGACAAAGAGGAAATTAATCACTTACACCATGTCACATAAGAAATGGAGATCATTCAAGGGAAAAATACCACTGAGCTAGGAACTGGTAAGTGGCTTGTTTACAGGGTGAAACCTCACATAAAGCAGAAGTCTCTATTTTCACAAATATGAAGGAATAACAGAAATAAACTTAAAACCAAAACAAAGTCCTCCCTTGCATACTACTTGGCAATTTGGTTTGGTGCTAACTTGTTTAATCAGGAAGCCAAAAAAAATAAAATAAAAAAAAAAGGTACTAATTTTATGTTGGAAAATGAGCATACCTGTCATTCCATGTTGCAACCTTTCCACACTTATGTCAACACTGTCCTTTGGCAGGCTTATATGGTCTTGAGTTTATTTTGATGAAGCCTAATGCTGTCCATACTGCCAGAGGTACTTAACTTGGCTACTAATACCTGAAGTAATAAAAGCTGTTCTTCAGAATGGACTGCATGGTCTTTACTGAACTTGGTGACTAACCAATACATTACCAGATGAAATTGAGCTTTTTACATACATATATAAAAACACACATATTTAAAGGTACATTCAGGCACATATTCATTTGTAGACAAAAGTATATTCATATTCTCCTCAGAAAAAAACAAATCTCATGCCAGACATTTTTTCTAGGCTAGCAGAGTAAATTTCACATTCAGCACTGAGAAACTCAGGTATAAACAATTCCAGAAGAGCATACATCAGAGGAACATTTTAGCAACTCAATTTCCTAATTGTTTCAGTTACCTAAAGATGTGAGTAGACTCACGGAGGGCTTTCAGAAGTATTTAACCAGCTTTATTCTCTAAAGGGCTTTTATTACACTCAGAAGGTGACCACCTCATGTTTAGGAGAGGTATATTAAACAATTGTCCCCACTACGTTTTGAAGAGAGTATTATGCAGGTTGACAGTGAGCACCACATCAAAAATTAAAAAGAAAAAAGAAAAAAAAATAATAATCAAACCATCTGTCCCACTTCCCAATGACCTTCTTACTCACTCTTTCCTACCCACAGCTTTTATTCAGTTGAGAAAAAATTATGATTAATCTACCAATTTAATCTATCCCTTTTTCAGAAGGTGGCTGTGCTGGTTTGAGGCTAATTGGAATATTTTAATGGAGAAAATTATACTACAGGCTGAGAAAAGGAAACAATGGTGATGTCTACTTCACTCATAGGCTTGCTGAGATGTTTAAGAATAAGTACTTAAAACACAGATAATTCAGTCTCTTGGGCACAGCCTCTCGGGCTGTCAGGCTTCTGGTCTTCTCCTCTCTGCCGAGTAACCTCACTAACCACTTTTCTTCTAACCCCCCTGGCTGATCCTCCAATCTCACCTTGCATGTAAGGCAAACCTTGGGGTAAGGTATAAGGGTGGGGAGAAGGTGGAAGGGTGGTTGGAAGCCCCTCCTGGGGTCTCTGATTTCTGGGAGGGGTCTTGTGTTTCTGTACTACCTTCAACTTGCATATTTCTGTAAATATTCCTGTCTATAGTGTATATATCTGCTTGAATATTGTGTTGAGTTGTAAATATAGCTTCATTCCTTAGCTTCCAGCAGGCTGAGCCTAGTGGGGGTGATTTTACAAAGTGGGGGGGGGGGGG
>WBNM01032325.1:43952-99691 GCA_013399055.1 Ramphastos sulfuratus | reverse complement strand
GGGGGGGGGGGGGGGGGGGGTTGTGTGCAGGGAACTCCCAAACCATCACAGTGGCAAAATGACCTCCTTCAGCCTTTTTCATTGAGCAGATAGAAGAGTTTAAACTAATACCATTTTCAGTGAAGAAAATTTTAACTTCCTTTTACTGGTTGTAGTGAAGTTTGAACCAGCTTGTTTGACTGCTTTAAGGCAGATTTTGGCAAACAGTTAAGACAGCACAGAGATGTAATCATGAGGTAGATTAGGGAAGCAATCAACTATTGCGATGCTGGCAGAACAGCTGCATTTACTGGGAAGTCCCCAGACCAACCTGATGTTCTTTATACAATGTGTCTGAAAGCATCTGTGATGTTACATACTGGTGGTACTGCAGTTGGAGCTGGCTGTAGCACAATCAAAGACTTCTGCTAGCTTTCCATGGAATCTCCTGCTTCCAGCCACTTTGAAATTTGCTAATCTTTTACTCACTGTCTGTTGTCCAGACTTTCGCATCCCTTCAGTCAGGAATTTGGGAAGTCAGTTCAGTGTGAGAACTGCTATAAAAAGGTTTTTTTTCAAAATTTTGAAAAGATGGTTATCTTTCCCGCATCTACTCTGTGAAAATGGCTTGACATTCTAAAGATGAGTAAATACCAAAAGCCTCTTGTAATTATTAATTGCCTTCTGCCATAAGCAGAAGGTTGCTCCTTGTGTCCATCTAGTAAGCAAGCGGCGTACTGGCCGCAAGCGGTATACTGACCACAAAGCCTTCTCTTCCAGTTTAAATCAAGTTCAATTAATGTATATATTTAACAATTATTTCTAGATCCTATTATAACCTGTATATAGTTTCCATAATGTTGCAAAGAGCCTTATTATTATTAAATGGCGATTGGGGTGATGCGAGTTCTGAATATTTAATATTAATAAACTATATATTAATATTTTTAAAATATCATCTCACAGTAATTAATTACCCCTTCCGTAACACTGCTCTACATGAACATGATTTGGCAAGCGGCTTTGACTAGATCTCTCCAGAGGTCCTTTCCAACCTGTGTACAACCCTGTGATTCTGTGAAGACATCCCCAGCGTTTCTTAAGCTGGGACCTAGCAACTTCCAACCTGTAACATTAAGCAATTTATTTAATACTCTAAGTATGTATTTATCATCTCACAATATAGCGTTTAAAGAAAATCCTGATTGCAAAGTCACAAGGCAAAGAGAATTAGAGTGGCCTGTGCGTATGCATTATGATGCAGTCTTTAATTACACAGCCACATCCACCCACAGGACCCCTGCTTCCTTCAGTGCACAAGGCAGACTGTGCACACAAAATAAGCAACCATGCAGTATTTCTTTTTCTTCTCATCATCCAAACGTTACACTGAATACATAATTATTCATTTCCTAATGGGCTTTTCCCTGGTGCTTTTTTTCATAGTACTCTACTTATTAACAGAAATTTATGAATTTATCTTCATAATGTCCCTGTGGTATTATACTTCCCATTTTACAGATAGGGAATTGTCAAAAGTGCCAGCTGGTTTGGGGTGGTAATTTGAGATGCCTGAGGTCTGATTTCTCAGAGCATGTAGCTATATGTATGCTCAGAGTAGAGCTTCTATTCATCTTAGTGACTGCTGCAAAAGCTTGGCAATTCTTCAGAAAAGATTGCAAGATCACAATTTGTATGTCCAAACTGCTAGAATATAGAATTCATAAGATGTCCATAGAAAATCTGGCAAAGACTGGGTGGAATCTGCTTTTCCAAGAGCATCCAATTACTTCTATCACAATTCCTTTTGTTCATTTACAGCACGCAGTATCCATCTCCAAATCATCAAATGATTTTCAGTCATGAGACAAAACTGATTCATGCCTAAGAGCTGTTCATTCTATATTTTTTAATGAAGTGGGAGTCTTATGATCTTTAATTTCAATCCTCAGGCATAACACGAATTCATATAGTGGTGAATTAAACTTAACTTTATTTGGACATTTTCTAATGTTGTCCTACTGGGCAATTTTGCCTTTTAAAGATTCTTTCAATGTAACCTTGTAATTCAGAGCTAATTAAATTGAAAACAGAGAACGTGAAGATAAAAAATGAACAGCACCCATCTACACATGTGTCCTCACACAAGTAAAATCACTGAAGCAGAATCTGGTTTGGCAGGCAGAGCAGCCCTTTATTCTTCAAAATAATGTGGAACCTGGAAAAAAAGAGAAAACACTTGCTGTGTGGACCTCCCGCTAGAGGGAGGTGGAGCAACACATTTGACTAGTGACTTTGGAACCTCATAATAAAACAAAAATCTTGAGAGTCAAAAGCTGTTGATTTTACACAAGTCAAATTATGAAGGACTGTGTATGTATTGCAAGAGTAGCAGGAAAGGTGTGGCACTCTTCCCCTTGTCCTATACACGTGCACTCTATGTTCATCACAGACAGCTGTGTAGTAGCTGTATCATCGCTTCATTAGATGTAGCAGTATCCAGCTCTCCTCTACCCGAGTCCCAAGGGAAACGTGCCCTAATGGATGCAATATTTTCTGTATTTCTGCTCCTTTCTAGCTCCAAATCTCTCTTTCTTTAGTCTTCTTGCCTCACCATGTCTCGCTCACTTTTATTATCTGCTCTTAATGTTCCTTCTTAATGATTTTCTGTCTCAAGAAGAAATCCTGACACCTGTTCAGCTCCTGAGACCACCTTTTTCACCACATTTCTTTTAAATCTCTAGCTCTCACTCCTCCGTCTCACCTTCTCACCCTTCTCTTCATTTCCTATTCTACTTCCAAGTGTAGGTCTCCCATGGTATGTCACAGGGACAGAAGAAGGTGGCATGAACTCAGAGTGGGTGGACATGGAATACATGACTAACACTGACAGAGCATACTTTGCTGTGCCTGGGACGAAGCTGCCCAAAATGTGGCAGACACATCGTCGAGGTGCATTACATTAGTTGTGAAACTAGCAAGATTTTTCAAAGTGTGTATGACGTTTCGGAGAGGTAGGAAGTGTGCAATTTTCCACAAATTTGTAACTTAGGCAGATATGGGCAAATTTACACAGTGCAAGGCTTACATGAATATGATTTTTATACCAAATTTTGTAGGGGTCAGAATGTTTCAAAGACACAGATGGCTACTTTTTCTTTTCTTTTGTTTGTAATGTGATGTGAGGAATATTTTGCGCAGCATCATTCTCAGAAGTAGTTATACTATTTATACTGAACAGCAAAGTAACTTCAGTCTCTGTTATGTCAAAAAGCATAACAGAGACAAAACCTTCCATTAGCAGTCCTATGGCATGAGGGTTTTCAGGTTTATAGTTGAAGTTTGCCAAGCTATAAACAGCTAGTGATTTTTAAACTATGTATTGTTTTAGCTAACATTTTATCCTTTACCTATCTCCTGCGCTATAAACTCACTCTAAACATTACCAGGTCTCCATTAGAAACTAAAGAAGAATTTTCAGTCATACTTGGTATAGTTACTACAAACCATGATGCAGCATCAGTGACAGATGCTTGCTTAGATAAATACTCAGTGAAGTCTCATTCATTGATAACATGTTCTCAACTGCTATATTTAAAACCGTGTTTGGCAAAATGCTCCATGCCCTCATCATAATAAACTATGTTGGTTCCTCTGTCACAACATGATAAAGCAGTTGTGCAAGCTAAGTATGAATATGTCACTTATAACCAGGAGTCCTAGTTTTACTAGGGCTGCAGGCCATTCGCAGTTCTGAGTCAGCCAGGACAGCTGACTCAAGTTGGCTCACAGGTGTGTCCCATGAGATGAGATACACCAGTATGGGTTACAGACACTCAGTATAAAGGAGGAAGTCTGAGACAAGGGCAGTCTCCTGGCTGGGGTCATTCTCAATCTGTTCTTCTTCCTGTTCTGCAGTATTTAGTGTGACTGTTGCATCTTTGCTGGCATTGAGTGTAAGCTTATATATTGTTTATAGACATTGATATTAATTTGGCTATTTCATTAAATCAGTTTTCATTTCAAGCTGTGAGTCTTCTCCTTTTCCTGTTTCCCCTTCAATTCTGGATAGGAGTCATAGGTGATAGAGTAACTGCTATAGTTCAGCCCCAGTTACAGGCTAAATGCAGATACTAGGATATGCTTCTCTAAGAGTGGTGTCAGTCATACAGGTTATTCTGAAGATTTCATAGACATTGATCTTACTTTTGGCCAGCAGCTTCTTTAATAAGCTTGCAAGATCTCTGATGTCATGGAATCGGTCAAATATGGAGACACTCATAAAAGTAGATATTTGTCTTTAAAAAAATTCTGAATGGTTATAAAAGTTTGGAAAAAACAAATTCTTTGGAGGAAAATACTATTTTTTGTTTAAATAATGCAGACCAGAAAAGTTCTGCCTTAGAAGAATACAAACAAAAGCAATGTGGAATGCCTCTGTCCATATTAGAAAAAAAAAAATCTTTTTTGGTATGTTTTCATTTACCACTATTTTAATCATTCAGTGAATCATATTATAATAATATCTTCTTTCCTGAGATCAGAAGAATCTGCATTTAATATTTCATAAGGACAATTGTCCGTGTGGTCCCATATTATCTTATTGGAACATCAAAGCTTGTTTTAGATTTCTGCTAACCCCCTGGGCAGAATCCTGTATTCACATGGAAGCTATTGGGTGAAGCTATTGGGTGAGTCTCAGGACTGAGACTTTCATGTGGAAGGAGGACAAAAAGACTATCATGCTTAAAAATGGACCACCAGAAGATGCTTTGAAGAGGGAACGGATACAAAACATGCAGTGTGTGGGAATGATTACTTAATTTCCCAACAGTCACATGAAAGAAGTTCTTATTTCTTATAGACAAATCTGATAACAAACCTGGGGAAACTTGGTGAGTTTATATGCTTTTTTTTGCTGTTTTACCTTAGCATAGGCATGTTTTGAAGGGTTCTTTAATGAATAGTTGCTTTATATGTTCGTTTGTTTGTTTTTTAAAGCTTTTATAGAATCATCAATTCCTTTGCATTGGAAGAAGCCTTTAAAGGCCATCTAACTGAACCACCTTAAACTGGTCAGGGACATTTTAAACTAGATTATGTTGCTCAGAGTCCCATCAAGCATGACCTTGTGTACCAGGTTAGGGTGGATCCCTCCCCGGTAGAATAAACTTACCACAACACTTATTGTTTTTTTTGTGAAGTCAGGAAAAAAAATTATATTTCTTAAACTAAATATAACAGTGTAGGGAAAAAATACAACTACTACAAGAATATATAATAACCTGAAGGAAGATGGGGAAGGGGTCAAGCAGCGGCAAAAGCAGCAAAAGCAGCAGCAGCAGCCAAAACAGCAGCAGGGGAAGATAGCAGCAGGCGCAGGTGAAGTGGCAGAAGCAGCAAGGGGAAAGTACAAGCTGTGCTTCCAGACATAAAGCTTTTGATGCTCCAATGAGATTATATTAACTTATCCATTGTTGCCATTCTATGGCCTATCCCCAGAATGTTCGCCTTAGAGCTTCCACCTCCAAGTTTCTCTGAGGTAGGAATCTAACTCAAACGGCCACACCTTGAATGTTTCCATGTGCTATGACTATCAGCATTTATTGTATGTATTTCTTAAAAGTTTCTGATAGCCTCCTAGTTTATATGGGACCATTTTTAATATGCATTTTATGTGACTGTGTAGGGTTTCAGTCACCCCTGTATAAAAGGTGAAACACAATAATCACAGTGACAGCTGTATTCTTGGACATTCAGGCAAGATATGTTTTTCAAACTCACCCATGTAAAAGTTAGAAGACTTGTTCAAGGTGTCTTAGCTACATTTCAGTCACTGGAGAGAAACAGAAACTCCCAGAAGTTACCCAAACTGATGGATATCTCATCTTGGTTGAATTGCTCTCTAGAGATAACTTGTTGCTTTTCACGGAGAGACACTAGAGCGGATGTGAAACAGCTAACACTTGGTAAATTCACCAAGCTAAATGCCACATTTCTATACCAATTTTCTTTTGGATAGGCTGATAAAGATGTCACGAATTTTGTCAAGGACACTGTTCCTGGACATCAAAGTGGACAGTACTACTAAGAGAACTATCTTACTTCAGCTTATGGGCTGTTAGTGACATTTATTGTTAGACTTCAGGCAGATCATTTCCTCCCAGCTGTAAATGAAGTCTGATGTGAGAGCTGGAGACCAGGCACAATGCTAAGGTTGTGCCAGATACGTATGTGTGTGCAGTTCTGTCCTTGCCTTCAGATACTCAGGTTTAGGTATCTGCAGCTTGGTGCTCAATCTGGCCTTCAATGCTCACCTGTTGTTAAAAAGAAATTTCTTTTGTCTGTCATTTAATTGTTGATTTTAGAGGTATATCTGTCCTCTGAAACATCTAGGGGTCACTGAGAAAAGATACTACAGAAAAAGGGACCTCAGGTAGCACTCATGTCATCTCATTTTAAATGGCTACAGCATGCATGGTCACATCTGAGTGAGCTGTCCTGAGTCTATGTTAGCATCATCGGGGAGGGAAAAATCTGAGATAATTTGCCTGACCTACTTTTTGTATCTTCTTTAGAATTAAATGAGTAGTCTCCTAACTTTTTGAGAAAGATATAATTAACAATAGACAAAACAAAGAGCTCATTTTCTCTTATTTAACACCTCAAATATTATTTTGGCCTTACCTTTTTTCAGCATTTGTCTAGAGAAAAAAAATTGTGATGCCTTTTGTACTTGAAACCAATTCTTTTGCATGCTCGTATAGAAATATTTTATCCCTGAGGATTTCATTGCACTTTCGTTGTTGCACTAAGGAGAGCCTCCTGTTTGGAGGATGTTCTCAAGGAAAATGTCCTAAGCGATTTTTCAAGCTGAGTTCGGCAGAAGAAGTAGACTGCTTAGAAATACACTCATCATGTAATCAGAGAGAAAAGAGTATTCTGTTCTGAGAATGTGATCTGTGTATTTGTACAGAATCAATGTTTTAAACACGATGTGGTGTTCACAGAAATCAAACTACCTCTATCTCCATCTAGCTTTGTAACTTACAGTGTCAGTTTTAATGGCTATCAAATCTACTCTTTGTCTTCAGCTGTCTAGGACTTCTGATAGCCTTCCTTGGTATTCATATTATCTAGTCTGTAAGACCCCTTAAGGCTTCTTGCATTTAAAAAGTTAATGTGCTGGAGCAATAAACTGAAGTTCTATGCAAAATAACATAGGATATTGTGATAACAATGTTATTCCAAAACACCCAGAGGCAATATTGTATTCTCTGACTGAATCGTCAGAATACTGCAAGGACAGAAATACATCTGATATTACTAAAATGCTTTATGTTGGTGTGTGGTCCAATAGCTTATCTATATCTTAGAGGACATTTTTATTAGATTTGCTAAATTATTTTGCCCTTCAGGCTGACTTTGTTTGCAAAGCTTCTTCCTTGTCTTAACAAACTGAGCTGCAAATGCCTATGGAAATGATGACAGAATGTGCAAATGGCATCAGAGTAGTTGTATTCCGTCTTCAAGTCTTGCTTCTTTTAGAGCCCTGAGAGTAAAATCACACCAAGACATGATGAGGGTTTATTTTCTGCTATTTGAAAACTAAGTACACCACAGCATGTGTGCCACCCCTTCCTTGCCCAGCTACGTCCCTGCTTTGTTTCTGTTCAGCTTTTTGCTCTCTGAAAAGAAGTCTGTGAGCAGGTCAAGCGAGGTGATCCTTCACCTCTTCTCAGCACTAGTGAGGCACATCTGGAGTGCTGGCTCTAGCCTGGGGTCCCCAGTTCAAAAGACACACAGCTGTAGAAAAGCTAGTCTAAGTACAGAGCCACAAAGATGATTAAGGGACTAAAGCACCTTCCATGCAAGGAAAGAGGTGCACTGCTGGACCTTGTGCTAACAAAAATGATCTGGTCAGGAATGTGAAAGTTAGAGACAGCTTTCGATTCAGTGATCATGAGATGGTGAAGTTCAGGGAAGAATGCAGGGAAGAAACAGGGTAGGAAGAAGGACTGCAACCCTGGATTCAGAAGAGACAACTTTCACCTCTTCAGAGGTCCTTGGAAGAATTCCACAGGTTAGGCGTCTAGAAGATAACAGAACTGAAGAGAGCTGGTTAATAGTTGAGCACTACGTCCTCTAAGCTCAAGATTGGTGCGTCCCCATGAGTAAGAAATCAAGCAGGGAAGGGAAGAGACCTGCATGGATGAACACGAAGCATCTGGAAAAATTCAAATGGAAGAAAAATTTGCAGTATGTGGAAAAAGGGACTGGCAACTTGGGATGGTTATAGGAATGTTGCCAGAATATGTAGGGATGCTACAAGGAAATCTAAAGACCCTCTTGGAAGTTCCTATCTGGGAAAGGATAAACAAAATAACAGGGCCTCCCCCAAGTACTTTAGCAGGAAAAGGAACACCAGCAAAAATACGGGCCTGTTGCTGAATGAGATGGGTGACCTGTGACAGAGGACACAGAGAAGGTGGAGTTATTGAATGACTTCTTTCTTCAGTCTTTGCTACTAAGACCAGCCCTCAGTCCCTGGAAGTAACAGAGAAAGTCTGGAGGAAGAAAGATTTTCACTTGGCTGGGGAGGTTAGAGATCAGTTAAACAAACCAGATATCTACAAATCCATGGCTCCTCATGGGATGCACCCATGAGTGTTGAGAGAGCTGGTAGAAGTAATATCCAGGCTGTTCTACATCACTTTTGAAAGGTCCTAGAGAACAGACAAGGTGCCTGAGGACCAGAGGAAAGCCAATACCACTCCATTTTTCAAAAAAGAAAAAGAAGACACAGGAAGCTAAAGGCCAGTCAGTGTCACTTCCATCCCTGGAAAGATGATGTAACAGCTCATTCTGAATTTGATTGCAAAGCATGTGAAAGAAATTAAGGCTACCAGGAGTAGTCAACAGGGAGTCACCAAGGGAAAATCATGCCTGACTAATCTGATACCTGCTATTAGGGCATGGCTGGATGAATAGATGAGGAGAGGGCAGTGAGTGTTGCCTATTGCATCAAGACTTCTGACAGTATCCCACAGGATCCTTGTAGGCAAGCTTAGAAAGTATAGTTTAGATGACTGGGCAGTGAGGTGGAAACTGGATGAAAGATAGAGCTCAGAGGGTTGTCGGCAGTGGCACAGAGTCTAGTTGGATGTCTGTAAGGAGTGGTGTTCCCCAGGGGTCAGCACTGGGCCCAGTCCTGTTCCATATATTAATCAGAAACCTGGATGAAGAGATAGTGTACCTTCAGGTTTGCTGATGACACAAAACTGGGAGGGATGGCTGTCACACCAGAAGGCTGTACTGCCATCCTGAGTGACCTGGACAGGTTAGAGAGTTGGGCAGAGAGTAGCTTTATGAAGTTCAGCAAGGGCAAACACAGGGTACTGCATGTAGGGAGGAATAACCTCACATATCAATACAGGTCAGGGACTTGGCCTGCTGGAAAGCAGCTCAGTGGAAGATGACCTGAGAGTCCTGGTGGACAACAGGATTACCATGAGGCACTGAGGGAATCCTCTCCTGAACATGTAATCACCTTGTGAATGTGATGATTACATTAAGAACATGAGAAGTGTCTCAACAAAGATAAGATCATTGTGAACAACCCACCTGATGTGTCAACTCTTCCCACCAAGATAGCAGTTGCCTAAGGCTTTGTGGTGGATGGCAAAGATATGCAAAGGTCACTCATACCAATCCCTGTAAAGCCACTGGGAGACCACTTGAAGTCACATGTACATTGTAATGTGACAAGGGTGTGGGCCAGGCAGAAAAATGATGAATGAACCAGGGACAATACAAAACTCCTGAGTTATGCCTGCTTAAGAAGAGAAAAACATCACTGGGAACATCACAAGCTGGGGCAACATCAACTGCAGTGACAGCAGAGCACCATCTTCTGTAGCCCAGAAACACCTTCCCCCCCTCCCTATTGAAGAAGAACCCTGGGGTAGTAATTATCTCTCTCCCTCTCCCCTGATTTCTCCTCCATTCTCAGTCTCTCTTTCTCTTTTCTTTTCCCCCTTTCTCTGTTTTATTCACAAACAATAAGTAGCTCATTTTGATATATGACCTCATTTGTGTCTTAATTTCACTCACGGGAATGTTCAAAAGAACCGCATCTACTTCCTGGATTCTGGATGGAGATAGACATCAATGTGCCCTGATGTCTATCTTGATATGCTTCCTATCGTATTCTGCAGACCCTGTTGATTTTCAATAAATAATTTTTTGCATAATATTTCCCTTATTTAAAATATTGGAACTTCAGTACAAAGAACATCAGCAAACAAAGGGTCTGGCAAATGATTGAGAATGGAGTTATCACTCACAGTATCTCAATGCATGAAAATATCTCATGTTTCTTGCATGCTGGCCAAGGAAGGCCAAAAAGGCCAAGGGTATCCTAGTGTTCATCAAGAATAGTGTGTCAAGCATATAGAGGCAGGTTATTCTTCCATTCCCCTCCCCTCTACTCTGCCCTTGTGAGACTTCGTCTGTAGTGTCTAGTTCTGGGCTTCCCAGTTCAAGAAGGACAGGGAACTACTGTAGAGAGTACCGTGGAGGGCAGTAAAGAAGACATAGTCTGCTCAGTGGTGCTCAACAAGAGCACAAGAGGCACAAAATCAAAAAGGTGAAATTCAGTCTGAGCACAAGAAAGCATTTTTTACTGTGAAGATGGTTAAACACAGAAACAGGTTGCCCAGTGGGGTTGTAAAGTGAGCAGGTGGTTTAACTAAATGACCTCCAAAGAAGCTTTTGAGCCTTTTCTCTTATCTGATTGTGTGGAACTGTGAATTCTCTTGTAGCTAAACAAGTCCGCAAGTTTGAAAACAACATATCTTTGCCTTTTTGCAGAAGGAGAAAGGAAGAGAAATGCAATCTTTGATTTCTTTCTTTTTTTCCCCAGGTTTTATGATTCTCTAGGAGTTACTAAGTGTCTTTTCCACACAATACCTGAAAGTCAGGAGTAAAATTTTGAATGGAGGATACCTATACACACTGGCTATAAATTTTCTGACTCCGTGGTACAGCTACTGTACGTGTAGTACAAAATCACATAAGTAAGACTTTTAGTTAGCACTTTCAAGTGTGTCATTCTAGTTAGATTGCTCTTCCTTTTCTTATGAATTTTCCTATTGGTGTGTATCTTGCAACAGAACAAATAGAAAATGGGTTTTCTTTTGGCATCCAACAATACCACATTCTGCCAACTTCCCAGCAGAATATGGAGAAATACTTTCAAATTGCTCCTTGAAATGCAACAGAACACCTTAATACTGAGGTAGCTTTATGGATATGTTGCAAAACATTTTTCTTGGTGTTTGTTTTTTGTTGTGTTTTTTGTTGTTGATGGTTGTTTGGATGTTTTGAGGTTTTGTTTGTTTTCTTTAATACACTTTAACATCAAACAAAGTGGTATTGTAAAAGCCTGATATATAACATTTGAGGTGAAATTGTACTGTTGAAAGACATCATTCAATTGTCTGAGTTTTGTCTCTTAAAGCAATGATGCTGTAGAAGATTCTACTTTCTCCCTGTTCTTTTGAGTTCACTGCTGAAGACAGTCCTCTTGCTGAGTCCCATGGTAGCACAAGCAGCACCTCAGTCAGGATGTAATCTTTGAAAACAAGTCTGATTTGACTGATTTCAATCCAAGATGTGGAGTAACTTCATGGTTGAGAGTTTAATAAAAAATAAGAGGAAATGCAAGCTCTTTTCTGACAAGCCTCTTTTCACTTCTTGTTTTTAATCTACACCATATTAGCTGTGCTACCTGTTTTAGTCTTGGAGGTGGTAATCTATTGATGTGGAGATGTGGAGATATTCTCCAGTACTTGGGTGTTCAAATCCTTTGTGCTGTCGATTGTGATCTAACACTTTCTGCAAAACAGCATGCAAGAAACATGAGACATTTGCACGCATTGAGATACCATGAGTGATAACTCCATTTCTCAATCATTCTCAGACCCTGTGTTTGCTGATATTCTTTGTACTGAAGTTCCAATGTTCTTTAATAAGGGAAATATTACACTTTTTTTTTTTTTTTAATTAACAGCATCTGCAGAATATGGTAGGACGCAAATATCAATTTCCAGTGGCCTTGCTGTATTATGCCTTTCTAGTGACTCATAGAGAAATCTGAAGTCAGGCTATTTGGGGTGTTTTCTCCTTTGTTTTTATAATGTAAGAAGCCTTGAGCAAACTCCATACACAAACATAAGATAAGATACTCAGAGGTGTATCAGGTATTAATAGGCCCACAGTTAGTCTAATTCAGCTTTGCAGCTGCTAAATGAAGCCTTTTGGATGGAAATCAAGACTCAGGTCTTGGCTACCTAATGAGAGAGAAATATGCCCTTTTTTCTAGGTAACACTTAAAATACCCTCCTGGAAAGATTTACATAAAGTAGTGTCAGACTTTGTATCTGTTAGTTTCACCTGGTCTATGAGAATACATTGAAAATGCTGATCAGCATGCTGTCCTGGTTTGTGTTTTGCTTGACTATCCAAGAGATGCTGGGCGATACTCGTGTGACCTGGAAAGTGGCTATAGTGTCCCACTATGAATGCATGTAAGTGGAGGTAGAAAATGGATCCTTTAAGAACTTCAGGTAAGAGGCATTATCTGCTGTTACTGAACAAACATAACTCTGAAATCTAGGCCTTCTTGTGCACACAAAATTGAAATTATTCCTTCATGTTACCCAGCAAGAAACTGAGCAGATTTCACCAATGACAGTAGTTCAGCTTGCAAACCGTAAGGGTTATGAGAAATCTCCAGAAGAGGATGAGTTATTGTCTCATTTTTTTCTTTTATTGCATAACACCACTCTATTGGCTGCTGTATTAGGCAGTGATAGATCTCTACTTACATACTCAGTGGCAAAAGGTCAGTTAGAGTTGAGTTTCCTTTTCCCATGGAAAATGCCGACTCTTTGCCCTTGGTATTTTGACAAGTCTAGACCTCTGTGGCCCCCTCAGCCAGTCTTTGAGGCATTTAGTGAGTGTGATCTTCGCAACTCAAATCACAGGGAAAAGACAAACTATGTTTTGCATGGCTGAGTTTAGTGACTGTAAAAATGCATCAAGGATATTTTTGAAAGCTTTTATGAATAAGAAAATTAGTAAGAAAATTTTAGATTTCTTGCAAATAAAGCAACTATTTCTGCTCACAATTTTGCCTTTGATAATTCCACAAAACATATTTCCAAATAACATTTGATGCAATTAAAAAAACCAAAACATTGATGCAATTAAAAAAAAAAAAAAAAAAACAAAACCCAAAAAAAAACCCCCCGACAACAAAAAAGAAGAAAGCAGAACTTGCAAGACTGGCTTTAATAAGTGGTATTACTTGTTTTTTTTTAAAGAAAAATGTGACTTCCTCCTATTCTTCCTCTCACTGAAAATCAGACTTCAAAAGCAAAGCAAGAAGTATAGATGTTCAATCTATCAATGTAAATTGGCTCATCACTGATATAGCTAGCACATAAATTGCAAGAGGAATAAATATACAGTGTTCTGATGTTGAGAAAATACAGTTCAATTAGTCTGGGCTACCATATGATACACAGTTTCTCCCTTTCTGTGGAATATAATTAGGAACAAGATGTAGCATCTGAGAGTCTCATGCCTTTGAAGAACATGACAACTTTTGAATAAATAACAAGGAAGATGTAAACGTTGCTGCATACCCTTCTTCTCACTGTGGGGAGTTGAATAAGCTTTTTCCTTTTTGGCCATTTAATTTGCTCATTTGTAGCTAGACTTGTATGAATTTCTGCAACCTTGCTCTGAGAGACAGGCTGCACAGCTGTGTGACCATCTGGGAAACGGGAAGGGAGGAGACTGGACAGAAGAAAAAAGTCATGATAAAATGATGGAAAATGGCAGATGGGTGATTAGGGAAGCCTCATGTTTATTCTTTCCAACTCGTCACTGTTTGTGAAAGTAGTTGAAAGTAGCAAGGCAGTCTGCTATTCTGCTCAGTAAAGCACATGGAACAAAGGCTCTCAAATTTTGCCACAAAGCTGCCCATCACTCTCCTGACAAAATAAACATTAGGTCAACAGGTAAAGACTCATGAGAAAGCTTAATTTTTCTACTGTAAAGAAAGTGATTCTTACTTGAACAGCAAGGTAACTTGCAGTGTTTTGTCACAGTCTTAGAAGATGAAGGCAGATGTTGGAGGTAGCTGTCTCTCCTAAATAGCTTGGAACCAAAGTGGTGTCCTCACAAGTCCATAACCTGTGTAAGCTTTAAAGTACTATTTCACTCAGTATGTCATAAAGGAGAAACCAGACCTGATATGTAGCTAAGGTGATTGATTATACAGCATATATTAAAAGAAACTGTGTTCTGGCTTGCTAAAATTCAATTGTGAAGCACCAGATTCATCCTAACCCTCTTATTTGGTGTAGAAAGTATACAATCGTAATTTCATAAAGACATTTTGTTCCACCCTTCAAATGTGTTTTGTTGGGGTCCAGCTTCCCATACCCTGAGTGACCTTCTCAATAATCTTTCACTAAGTAGTGGTGCAGCCAGACAATACAGTATGCCTGGGATTTCTTGTTCCCACCTCTTCATGCCAGGAGCTGGGGCAGAGAGTGCTGTGGGCACTAGGAATCCTTCCTGGGAAAGCATAGCCTGGTGTGGCTAAGGATTGCCAGGGTCTATATCCCATCAGAGATGGACTATGGCAGACACCAGGAGAACAGAGCTCAGGGACATATTTGGGTTCCCTTGGTGACCCCAACACACACAAGTAATGCTTCATGGCAGGGCACACCCAAGTCCCTGCCCCACCAGAGGTTTGAATGGGGTGTGAAACTGTTTTACTCCTCCCCACCTCTGGATCCAGGGGTTTGGAATGTGGAAAGAAGTAGGCATGAAGTTCCTTACCCCCCCCCCGCGGGCTTGAAAGGGGAAGAGCAAATCGCCCCAGCATATATATATGGCAACTGGACACATTATCTAGTAGGACTTTGACTGGGACCTTGAGTCAGACCTTGAGGTGAAGCTTGAGTCGGACCTGGAGTCGGACCTTGAGGGGCATCTGGAAGAACGGTGGCAAGAAAGTGCATGGTACCCGCTTTCGGACTGCCACATCCTGGTGTCCTGCTGCAGGGACCTGCCTCCCTGCTGCAGGGACCTGCCTCCACCCTAAACCAGTGCCATTTGTGGGTATGCTGCCGAGCAGCCTGGCTTTGCCCTGTGCTGCCCCCCGATCTTTGCCCGTGGCAGCCATGTCTGCAGTCAGTTAGGACTCTGGCGGGTTTACTAGCATTGGATCCTGTGCCGCATTGACCCTCTGCTGGATTACAATTTGCAGTTGAAGAGACTGCCACAGAGGAGCCAAGGGACCATCTCCAAATTCCTACTTCACCGCCATGAGTAGCACAGACGTTCCCTAGGGCTCTGGCCTGCCTTTATTTGTGTCGTAGGTTTAAAGAGCCAACCGAGTGAAGCTCGCAAATGAATTGGAGAAAAAAAACAGAATTGTATTTGGAGAGAGTGTTACAGATAGAAATTACAAAGCAAATACAGAATCCATAAGCGAACTCCCTGAATTTTCCCCCCAGCCCAAAACTAAATCTATCATCCCCAGTACTCCAATTCTCCCCCCCCCCCATGCCTCTGCCATCCAAGAGGCCTAAGCACAGCCTCTGGAGGCCCCAACCAGGCCTATCCTTACATGTTTATCCCGATAACACAGCTCCTGCCCGACACAAGGCTGGAGGGGGAGGAAAGGAGAACGAGCTGGCCTTGCCGTGAGCTTATGAAGAGATAGCAGAATTGTGGGATTGAATAACAAATCTTCAAGTCCCTAGAGGACTATTTTAACCCTATAGTCCCCAACCTGGGACAATTTGCAAGTGCGGCAAAGCTATTCTGGTAGCAAACCTTTTCCAATTTTCTGATATTCCTGAATTACTAAGTTCCCTATAAGCATCCTTGTGAAGATCTTCCTGAACGAATTTTGAACCCAATATAACTAATTTGTATATAGTTTGTGGGCAGGGCTTTCCCGAAATAAAATAACTACAGATTTTATAATTCCTACCTTGTTAATTCCCACAACCAATTCATGCTTAAATGTTGTTGTTCTTCATTCTCTTGACACTTTTTCTAGAGTTCTCCAGGAATGGAAGGGTTGGTTTTTGGAAAAAATGCTTTGTTTCAAATTTTGATTATTCTCTATGGTTTATTTTCTTCATAAAAGGATACTTATAAAATAAATATTTCAGGTTTGGGGTTGTTTTGTTTTATTTCTGGTTTGTTATAAACAATGTGAATATATCTATGCATATACAAAAGGACTTTATGTCTATAAATTGTAATAAAAAGCATTACAATTTTTTACCAAAACTTAAATGAAGATAACATTTCAGCTCGGGAATGTTACTTAAACAGTACACATCAGAATTACTTTCTTCCTTTTTATTTTTTTCCCCCAGCAAAATTCCAGAAAATTATGCTTTAATATTTCTAATTCAAACAGAAAAGTATTTTCTCAACAAAAATAGGTTTAGTTAAGGTATCTAGCTATCTCTGTAGACAACCATCTATATTCTGGGCTTTACAACCTACCTTATTGTTTGAGTCATCCTTGTCTAATGTAAATGATCCTAATGTTTTGATTCTCATGCAATGATGCTAGTTTATATCAGATAGGAAGAACTGAGCTGAGCTATATTCTGTGTATGAAACCATATGCATATTGAATTGGTTTAAAATCCCTATGGTGCTACTGAAACTTTTCATCACTACCTTTATAAAAGATTTTTAGAAATGTGGCATGTAGAAAAGGCCCCCAAAACTTGATGTGAATCAACTTATGGTGAACCTTTCTACTCAGCCACTCTCTTGAACTCATCAGAATCTTTTATGTAATTTCCAATGCACCGTGCAGATTTTATAACATCACGTACATGTCATCATTCATTAAAATCTGGAAGCCAGCAAAAGAAGCTATAGTGTTGGATCTTGGCATCAGGCAAGCAATCTGAGCTGCCTTGGGGTCACTGTTTTCAGCTGCTCCTGAAGAAATAAAGATATTTTCATGAAACCCCTGTTTGTTGCTGTTGTCATCTTCTTGCTGGCTTTCTGCTTCAATAGTGCACTCTGGCTCTTCATATTCTAGCTTGGTTGGCACCACTACATGATCAGTTTTGCCTATCCATTCCTATGGAACATAAAATCGTTAGTAGGGACTGAGATAACAATAAAAAAAAAAACAAACCTGACTGTACAGACTGAATTTCATGTATTAATGGCATCTGTGGTGGTTTAATGCTTATTGGAATATTCTAATAAGAGAAATAGGTACTTTCTTGTAAGTTCAGTGCAGAATCTAACTAAATTAGATCACTGCTTGTAAAAGAATAACAGTGATAAAGTCTATATCATTCATAGGTTTGATAAGAGATACAAAAAGCCAATGTATAAGCAATCTTGTTCTTCTTAGCTCTTGAGCATTGTCTTTGTTGATGCTCCTTCACTCCGATCTAATTTCTTCCGCTAACCTTGACTGACCAGATAACACATGAACCTTGCTAGTTGTTTTCTATCTGGGGAGAGAGACAGTGATGTTGGCCCCTTCTGGGTTTTTCCTCTGTCTGAGGGGGAAGATTGGAATTCTGTATTATTTCTGAATTGTATATAATTGCAAATACATGTAAATATATTGTGTATATATGCTTGTAAATTTAGCTTTTCTGTAAAATATAGCTTTATCTTACTTCCAAGCTGTCTGAACTGGTCTGGTAAATTCTAACTGAGGGGGAGAAGTTCCCAACCCTCCACAGCATCTTATTGGATAAGTCACAATGGACAAGATGAAAATGAAGCAATACAGGCAAGCAGGACAAGACAGCAGGGCCAAAGAAAAGTAGAATGGTAGAAAAGCAGACAAGATTCCACAAACACATGAAAACTTCTACTTCTTATCAAGACTACATAAAATACATTTTCCTATTTAATCAGGACCTCTAGAAAACTTTGGATGTGTAAAATACCTGGTGTGCCCTCTTTGATATATTCATTCATGCTTTGACCCAAGCCCAGACTCAAATCTAAATTAAGACTGAATTCACATGGATATTTAGGCAAAGTAACATTTCTGTATTAAAGGTTTGGTATTCATTTGCATTTATACATTGTTCATTTTCGGTTTAAACTTACTTTATATAGAAAGTTTTCAGTTTGTCACTGAAATGTTATTATTGCTATTTGATATTGTCATTGGATTTGAAAAGGTAGACATTCAATCTACCTTTCCACTCAGAGGAGTCTTAGTAGCAATTAAGATAAAGAAAACCTAATTAATGGAGATAAATGCATCACATATGTCGTGGACTCAAGAAATAGTAAGTAAACAAAAGTGAAAAGTGTGTGATCTGACAATCATTTCCTGTCTAAAGGTTTAGCAGCAATGCACATCTCTTCTGCTGAAAGACAATTCTTCCTGCTGTGACTGATAGCTGTAACTGTTAGGATGCCATCATTGGTTTGACACTAAGGCTCACAGCACTTCACAAAGGTCAAGATCAGGCTCTGTGAAGCACCTGTGGTAATGCTGGTGCAGAGAAAGTATCAGTATTTACTTTCAAATTATTCTCAAGTCGAGGAAAGGAAAGTTTACCTGAAAGTTTCCATTATGATCATTGAAGAGATCAGTAAATACATATTTTGGATCTGGTATAGCAGGCATGATAGAATTCTGAAGTCTGTGAAGAAGAAAAAAAAATTGTAAATTTGTTATGCTGTTGTCTTTCATATAAAAATCTACTTCAGTATGGTTCTGTAGCTACAAATATATTTTACAGGAAAGTACTCTAGGGTTGATTTCTTTTAAATGTGGCATAAAGTAAAAAGTCAGTTATAACAGTATGATAACATCATCAGGATAGAAGTGATTATTCTGCTGGATTTTCAACCAACCCCCTCTAAGTAAACTCTAGACTCTATCTAAACCTTTAGATAGTCAGCAGGTGCCAATTCTGCTCCACGTGGCAGAGTTTTGCATCCCCTGGCCAAATTCCCCTGAGCAGGGAACATGGTGCAGCAGCTAACTGTATTGGTTGACTCAGCAAACACAGATGCAAGTTTTAAACATGTAAGTTTAGAAGAAAAAAAAATCAACTTATCATCTAAAACAGGTTATGAGAGTCCTCTATAATTTCAGCTCTGAAAATACCACATTTCGGGCTTTTTTTTTTTTTTCCTCCCCACTGAAAAAGATAAATTTTTGGGGGCTGTGTGGGATTTGATGTTAGTTAGCTTCTTTTAGGGTTTTTTTTGTTCGTTTGTTTGCCTGGGTTTTGTTTAATTGTAGATTCTAAAAATGAACATAGTCATTCACCTGCAAACCCAAATATTGATACAGTCTTTCACAGCTGAATGCATTCAAGGTTACCCCAACCTACTGAAGACATTAAGTAAGATGAAAGTTGCAAAAAACAACATTAGTTCAGAAGAAAACAAAAATAATTGGCATCTCAGGATTTAACTCGATTTCTAAAAAAAAGAAGAAATAAAGTGGAAGAGACAAAATTTACCCTGAAACACCATCTTTTACCACCACTGTTCTGGTTTTGAAAGTGTAAGCCCTTGGTATTTGGAAGACAGCATGCCTTATGTCTCAGGTACTAATTAAGCTACTGAATCCCATGCCTTCATGATGACTTCATTTATCTGACGACAGTTTTGAGTCCTAGGAGAGGTGATTCTGAATGGTAGCTCTGTTTTCACTAGATGATTATTTAGTCATAACCAACAAAATTGTATTTACCTCTGCCATTTACGCAGAAGAATCAAGAGGATAAGCATCATTAGAAGTCCTGTCAGCAAACAACTTAAAGCAATTACTGTGTTTGACTGAGATTTTATATCGACATTGCATGAATCTAGGAATAATAAAAGGACATAAAAATTTAAAAAAAAATGCTTTGACAGTAGATATTCATAATAGTGCTGGAACATTGACTTTAAAAAAAAAAAAAAAAGTTCTTAACAATAAACAAGTTCAGGGTTCTGTCAATGTCTTGTGAGCCGCTGAGGCTTCTGATTCTTCCCAGACTTCACAGGATGCTGGGAAAAGGAGACAGACAATCTCTGACCTGATCCCGATTTCTCTGGATGATCTGTGTACCTCCAGGACTTCCCATCTTGGGAGGAGACTTTCAGGTGTAGGCAGGATGTCTTGCGATGTGCTGTGTCAGCACAATGTTCATGCTGGCTATGCAGGTCGATCGCCTGGAGGCATTTAGAACCTGTTCCTGGTAAACTCAAGGCAGTGGAGTTTCCAGGCAATTCAGGAGAGCTAACTTATAGTTTAGTAAAGCATAACACTGCAGAAGGTAGTGCCAGAATCACTGCCATAAACAGAGAGCACAATAAGCAGGAACAATGGCAGCAGCAAGCAGTAAGCACAAATACAATGGCAGAGCAAGTTGTGTTACCTGCTCATCTTTATTTATCATTACAGCCCAAAACTAATGGGCCTTTGGACAGAGAATAGCCAATCGGAATGGCAGTTAGCCAAGCTTGACCATATTAGGTGAAGCCATAGGCTTGCTTTACCCAAATTTGGGGAAAACATAGGCCTTGAATGAGGCAGGCACAAGCCAAGTGTGTCTACCTTGTTTACCACAGGATGTAAACAGGAGTGAAACAAGTCTGGTCAAGCCAGGGTCCTTAGACACAGTGGCTCCAGATTCTTTGTCCTCTTTCCTGCAGTTGCTTCTCTCCACAACAGAGAGAGGGAGAGCAGAAAAACATGTCTAGGCAAGCCAGGACATATATAAGCCTATTTTGGCTTACCCAGGCCTACCACAACAGCATTATAAATGAATTGAGTATTTCTTCTCATTTTCATCATGTTGCATTGACAGTGATAGAGCAACTTTGTGCAAAGGTTTATATTGCATATACCTGCTTGCAGTTACCAAAGCTGCAAGTGCAGGTTTACATGTAGCCTATATGTCTTACTCCCCAGGATAAAACAATCAACCAACATCTCCCCTATGCTGCAAACAAAAACCAAGCAAACCACAAATGTCAATACCCATAAAGTAAGTGGTGATAGGATATCAAATAACACACAAGTATATGGTGCTATTATGCATCATATGGAGGACAACCCCAGCCAGCATGGGTTTATGAAGAGCAGGTCCTGCCTGATGAACCTGATCTCCTTCTATGACAAGATGACCTGACTATTGGAAGAAGGAAAAGCTGTGGATGCTGTTTACCTGGACTTCTATAAGGCCTTTGACATGGTTTCTCATGGCATTCTCATAAAAAACCTGGCTGCTCATGGCTTAGATGGGCACATGCTCTGCTGAATAAAGCACTTGTTGGCTGACTGGGCCCAGAGAGTGGTGGTCAGTGGAGTTAAATCCACCTGGAGGTCAGTCACAAGTGGTGTTCCCCAAGGCTCAGTATTAGGACCAGTCCAGTTCAATTTCTTTATCAGTGACTTGGATGAGCAGATTGAGTGCACCCTCAGTAAGTTTTCAGATGACATGAAATTAGGTGGGAGTGTTGATCTGTTGGAGGGTAGGATGCTCTACAGAGTGACCTGGATAGGTTGGACCAATAGGCTGAGGTCAATTGTATGAGCTTCAACAAGGCTAAGTGCTAGGTCCTGCACCTGGGCCACAACAACCTCATGCAATGCTACCAGCTTGGGTAAGAATGGCAGGAGAGCTGTGTGGTGGGAAAGGACCTGTGGGTACTGATTGGGAAGTGGATGAACATGAGTCAGAAGCGTGCCCAGACGGCCAAGAAGACAAATGGTATCCTGGCCTGTATTAGAAATAGTGTAGCCAGCAGGGCCAGGGAGGTGATTGTCCCTCTGTACTCAATGCTGGTGCAACTGCACCTCCAGTACTGTGTTCAGTCTTGGGCACTGCAGTACAGGAAAGACATTGAGGTTCTGGAGTGGGTACAGAGAAGGCTGCTCATCTGGTAAGGGGCCTGGACAACAAGTCCTGTGAGGAGTGTCTGAGTAAACTGGGGCTTTTTAGTCTACAAAAAAGGAGGCTGAGGGGAGACCTTATTGCTCTCTACAACTACCTGAAAGGAGGTTGTTGAGAGGAAGGCACTGGTCTCTTCTCACAAGTAACTAATGATAGAATGAGAGGGAATGGCCTCAAGCTATGCCACAGGAGGTTTAGACTGGACAGTAGGAACAATCTTTTCATGGATAGGGTTGTGAGGCACTGGAACAGGCTGCCCAGGAAGGTGATTGAATTGCCATCCCAGGATGTGTTTAAAAGCTGTGTGGATCTGGTTCTCGGGGACATAGTATAGTGACAGACTTGGCAGAGTGGGTGAAATGGCTGGACTTTGGCGATCCTGGAGATCCTTTCCAGTCCAGATGATTCTCTGATTCTATGATAAAACTAATGCATTTGTGCACTTTTCAGCCTCCCCTCAGTATTTTTCATGAAGCTTTTGAAATGATGCCTCAAAAGTCTACCTCCTACTACTGTCCTTCTGCTCTCCATAGAAATAGTACAAAAACTAAATTATTATTCTTACAGAAACAACTGTCCAGCCTGTTCCACCTGCTTGTTTTGTTTAGGTTGTGAGAAAACCACAAGAAAAGTAGTGATCCTCAAGGAATGTTTTCAGAGTCTATGAATTTTTTTGATCACAGCTTTGTTCATAGATTGCTCTGATGTTAGATTTGAAGTCAATAGTAAATCATTAAAGTTTTGAAGTGTTTGCCCCAGTGAAAGGGCTGTGGCAATGCCACTTCTGATCCAGGGGAAACCAAAGTGCCTGACCCATTATTCTGTCTCTTCTGTGCTTTCTGTTCTTAAAGAAGCCACATGTCAAATGCTCACCCTTTGGAGGTGCATAGGGAGACATTGTTTTCTGTGTTTTCTTAAGGGCATTTGTCAGCCACATCTGAGGACATAGTTGTAGGCTCATACTTTGCATGATGGAGAAGACTTGTCTGGACATCAGTGCTGTGCCTAGTTCTAGTGCATAGACTACAAACACCTGTTCTCCAGGATTTGATCCCAGGTTTTGTTCATAAAAAAAAAAATTAATTCTCTTCATACGGGCTAGTAGCCCATTGCATTCTACAGAATTAAGATCTGGGTACATTGGACATGCTGGATTTTATAGTTCTGATAAAACCTAGTGGGTGTCATTTTGTGCTTAGCTAATATATAAATATGATGGGATAGTGCATAGTCTTTTTCTTACTACAGCAAATCTGTTTTTTTGGTTTTGTAATACGATTTCTACTAAAGATCTAACTGAAGTAATTTGCACTCAGTTAAATTTGTCTGCCTCGTGGGAAAGCAGTTCTGATACTGACTGTACTTCCATTTCGCCTCTTTCCTTGTCGTCCCTGTTTTGATGAATCCAGCACATATCCACCTGCTATGACTGGTGGTCTTCTATATCAATTAGATGTAGTTTCAGAGCAAACTGCATCAAGGATTTTATCAAGGTTGAATCCTGATGTTCATGCATTGTATGTCCCTACGTATCCACACATCACATTGCTGTCATTGGTCAATCCTACACATTATTGTAATGTTTGTTAACTTTGCTGACCGTGGCATAAATCGATTATGTTATGGGTCTTCAGGAATAAAGTGGACAGGAAGTAAACATGGGCAACTAGACATCCACCTGAACTTTCTCTGATAACAGAATATGCAACAAAACAGTGCAACATTAATTTGCTACATGTTCCCAGCCTCTTTTGGGGTCACCCTTTCCCCATTCATACATAGAGAACATATGAAAGTACCACTGCTGTTACCTAATAATGTGCCATTCATCCAAAATGTTTCTGCTCCCCAGTCACTGCTGTATTCAACTACATTGCAGTAGGGTACTAGCCTCTTCAGTCTGACTCGGAAAGAATAGCATTTCCTTGGATCAAAGCCTTGCTCTCCAACTCTGCAGCACTTGGAAGTTCTGGACTGAGATAGGAGGGATATCATGGTTAATTATGGTTTTCAAGACAAAGTTTAAGAATGCTACACTTGGTCATGGTCACAGATAGGACAAGGGATAGGCCAACCCAAAAGCCTCAGAACTGCATTTTAGCTTCTCTGAGTTTTGATGAATTCTGTTTCTTGACTGACTTTTCATTATTCGTATCCATTTCTCATTGCCTGATACTGGCTGAAGGTCATAAAAATCATTACATAGTGTGTTATGCTACAGCTGCATAATTACAACATGCAGACACTTTGACTCACAAAATAATTACAAGTTATATTTGAGACTTGAATGGTTTAAGTCAATGAAATAATAGAAATACTTAACAGCTAACTTTAGAATAAGCACAAATCCTATGTCACCTTGTTTCACTTTTTTTTTTTTCTTCTTCATTTCTCTACCTTTCTTTCTGCTTTTTTAATTCCAAAACACTTCTATTTTGAATACATGACCTTTCCCTTAGACAGTCCTTAGCTCTTTGGGTGGCAACTACATATAACTGAAAAAGGAAATTATTTCTGGTATGGCAGGGATCCAGGATCTTCAAAAAATGCAAGTTTTCTATTACCAGCTATATTTGAAAATATAGAATGGGAGAAAATTTTGAAAGCAACTGTATTTTACATTCTATGGAGATGTTACTTCCAGCTCATTCCCACATTCAGTAAAAATATCATGCCCAACTCACTTGCCAGTCTTTGTCAAACTTGCTTTTGTATTGCAGCTCAAGTCTCAAGCACTTCACAGCTCTCTCTGGTTTGTTACAGTTTACAGTAACAGTGTCCTCTTTCCAGAAGAAGGTCACATTTTCTGGTCGATCGGGCTTTACTAAGAAGTAGATAAACAAATTATGCTATAATCTATTAAGAAGTACTTTGCAGTTAGAATTGTTACTTCTTCCTTGTCTCAATGTTTTCTGACCAGTAAGTTAAGAAGATGGTTCTTGAAGGACATACTTTTGTAGCTCTCCTCCCTATTAAATGACGAAATGAGCTTGATGTCATGACACTGCTCATCATTCGAGGTGCCACATTCAAAGGTAGAATCTATCTCATGTCAGGAACTGATTCTTCTACTTAAGGAAGGATTCTACTCTCACACTCACTTCCATTAAAAGAAAGAAAGGGACTACTTTCATTGGAAAGGGGCTGACATACTCAGTACCACAAAACCTACAAGACAAACTTAAGCAGCTGCTAGAGGCTATGTGGGATATGGTAGTGGTGCAAAAAGCAATGAACGTCTACCTGAGGACAACTGAGTCTACTCATCATGGTGGTCCCAGGAGCAGGCAATGGTTTGATCTATGTAGCTAGTTAATCTCCAGTAGTGGAAAGTAAAAGGTGTTATCTTCTTTCTCAATTCTTCTTGTTACCTTTATGTATTATGAAAATCTTCCCTTGCTGCTTTAAAGACTAAAGTCTGATCCTTGATATTTATGTTCCATTACCTAATTGTTTGGAAATTTATTTTATTGTCAATGGGTGATAAACAGCCAAAATTCAAGGATCAGGATGCAGCTTTCCATAGTTTACTATATAGTGGTATATAGATATAATATAGGTATATAATATAGGTATACAGATATAAAACTATTCTCAAAGTTGAATGATTTCATAGGTTTTTGTTTAATTGCTTTTGCTGAAACATCATTAATAAAAGTTAATAATGTATTTGAAATATCTTTAATTTTTTTCCCCTGATAATTCTATGTACTATATTTTTGCATTATTTTATCAGATACTGAGCATATTTTGACTGCATTAAGCACACTTATACATTCCATTCTAATTTTGAAACTATGATCTGATCCCATGTAATCTCACTGCGCAAAGGCCTGTCTAACAAATGGTGACAGCAAAGAATGAAAATCAACATGAAATAGCATCCAAACTAATAAGATTTTATACACCAATACAACTGATTTCTTCTCAAACTAAAGACAACTAGAGAATCAGCAAAGACACAAGGACTACCAAAGCAGTTATGATTTTACATACTTACTATAAAAATCAGACTTCAGTCTTTTAGAAAAAAGCTCTTCACTTCCATTCCCATTCCTGATAGAGATGGCAAGAGTGGGTCCTTCTGTCTTAAAAACACATCCAGAATTATAATCTTGATCCAATAAATAGGTGGGACATGGTTTCCAAAGTTTGTGCTTGCCTTCATCAAATCTATAAATGAAATTGTTTTGGTGAATGGAACACTTACCATTAACACAAGTTAATTCATTTTTCTTATTATTTTTTCTTCCTGTCTTTTTTTTTTTCCCCCAACTACTCCTGCCAAGGAACATTTGGATGCAGAATTTCTCAAAATGGCAAATTTCATAGTGATGTGAAGGAATTCATCACCCAAACCTCAACTTTCCAGCCCTAGTTTTGATGCAGTCTGAAATTATTAAGTTTCCTTCATATTGTTGTTTTCTAATAAGAGAAAATTGATCAAATGTGTGTTTTCATGAACTTTTTTTCCAAGGTTCTACTGGTAAAAGTTCTTTTCTGCACATCCTCCAGAAAGATAAGGGAACCTCAGAAGCTATGACTAACCTTAACTAAAATGTTACATTTCTGTTAGTCATAAATTACATCAGTTAATAAGGAAAATATATACACATATGTGGGATAAACCTAGTTTTAAAAATTGGGATTGTCATTTAGCACAAAGACAGAAGAGTTATAATGTCTCTTATGACTGACTCTTCGTCAGACTAATTGATTTGCGCGCTTCCTTAGCAGTTTGTGGATATAAATGGGTTTCATGCTGGATGATGAACAAACATTAGAAACATTTTCAGACACAATTCACAGAAGACTGAAATGAACTTAAGTATTTCACACTCCCAAAGTAAACCCTCCTATAGAAGAGAAGAAAAGGTGGTATCAATACTCACGTATAAGAAAATGACACATTCTTGCCGGGAAATATTTCTCTTGTCAGCCACGTGATGTGCATCTTCTCATTATTGAAATTTATTATTGTGGTGTTGATGGCATCTTTCCAACCTGTCCAAGATATTGGCAGAGAATATGATGCCAGCAGTGAATACAAAAATCATCTGTAGACATTGGTAGGCAATCAGTGTTTCAAAGATATATATGCAATAGACTCGGATGAACATAAAATAAGAAAATATGAGGATATCTAAAATTCAAGAAAAGTGAGTAAAATAATCTAGAGAGGTTGAAATTAAAATTTCGAAATAGTAAAATGAAAGCACATACAGGTATAGCAGAGACCACCCAGTGGTCCCTGAATCAAAGCTATAGACTGGTTCAAGTGTGTGCTATGCAGGCCAGCTTTTCTGTGTAATACCTGCTAAGGTTTTCCTGATAAGAAAAACTATTTTGGGAACTAATATTGCATGGAGCCTGTGTGTAGACTGTCCTACCTTTACTGTAAGAAACAAGGGACTAACACTGCAGGTCATGACCAGGACAAAACCCATAGAAACCTGGAGCAGATCAACACAAATAGGTGTACTACATACTTGATCGATGTGATTCTGGTCAATTTCATTCTAACAGACAAGCAAGACCATTTAATGTCCTGAAGTGCTGTATCCACATGTTTCTTGAACACCTTCAGAGATGGTGACTCCACCACCTGCCTGAACAACCCATTTCAATGACTGACCACTCCTTCAGGAGAGAATATATTTGTAATAATCAATCTAAACCTTCCTTGGCAAAATTTCAGGCCTCTCATTCTATCACCAGATACTAGGAAGAGCCAGACACCCACCACGTACCATTAATAACCTTAAGAGTGCAAGAAAGGCTCAAGTAACCATTTTGATTGTTTCATGGCTGTATCTCAGTGTCTAGGCATTTCATGACTTCTGTAATTAGAATATATCAAAATATTTTTTTTGTGTAGTATTTCTGTTGTAATGTGTTGGTTTCAAGAGGCATTTATGACAGAAATCCAAGATATGCTGAGTAAGCATAGCTGCAGGTCACATAGCTGCTATGTGATTCATGGAGCTTTGATTAAAACAAAACAAAACAAAACAAAGCAAACCAAAACCTGTTGCTTAAGAGAAGAACTGAAGGACTTGAAGCTAACATTTCCATCTCCTAACTAATGCCTGCAGTCTCATTCTATACTTTTTTTCTTAAACTGAAGGCCCCTCTGAAGAACAAAAAATTCAATACTATATATAACACACTGAAGCAAAACCAGAATTTCTAAGCTTCAAAACTGTCATAAAATGGAATTTATCCATTTGCCTCTGTTACAAGAGATTATCTAACCCTCATTTTGCAACTCCTCACTTTGCATGTGCCCCTTAGAAAACCTAAGAGATGATCTTCTCTTTACCTAAAGCCACTAAGAACCATGATGGCAAAGTGCCTAACAATGCATTCTTTGCCTGGAATTGCACTAACACCTTTTAATTTTTATGCATGTTTTTATGCAACTTCTAGCATGGTTGTGCTGTGCAGTGTATAGTGTTATGCTTAGTGTGTGTTTTGTATGAGTGTTCAGTAAACATTTGTGTACATCTTTTCATATTTTAACAAGATGCATAGCCTAAGATTTTTTTAAGTATGGATTAAATTGACAATATGAAGATATGTACAAATTATCTGAAATGCATTTCCTTCTGATGAACTTTCCTTTTCCTGTAACTGAAAAGATGATTAGTTTTGCTGGTGTTTTTGGGACTCTATCCATCTATACTTCTGGAAGCAGAATCATTCTTATATTTTGTTAATGTTATATATGTTATATGAATTCTCCTGTAGGTATATGTTACATATCCTCCTTCCTGTATGTATATGTGTATATGTTATACAAATCCTCCCTTAACACCATGGATTGTTCTGAACTAATATACGACATCTTCCACAGTAATTGTAATTTAAAGCACTATTCTATTCACGGTTCTAGAGGCACACACTGTATTAAAGAAATAAATTTATCTTTATCATTTGCATTATGATAATGAATAGATGGAAAGATCAAAAATATTATGAGTAGTCAGTCTCTGACTGACTAGATGAGTGGTAGCAACTTTGTCTGAGGATGCCCTGGTGGTCTGCCTAGGTATGTATTATATTCTAGTGCTGTAGGATGAATACCAAAGTCGTGGAAAGTGAAATTCAGAGAAAAATATTCAAGTCTACAGTCTTTGGTAAAACCAAATGGGAACTTCTAGGGCTCCACACAAGACCTTAACATCAGAGGCACTGCTGGGGACCTAGCATTTCTCAGGACAGAGAGGCATGGAAAATATCACTGTGGTGTGTGGAGGGTATTTTTACACAGGGCAGGAGGAATGAAATTTTCTCGAGTGACAAATTAAGCAGACAAAATCATAAGCAATAATGAGCAAGTACATTTCACTTTCAACAACTTTTCAAAGTTTATTACTGAGAAAAAAATTCTGTTGAGGGGGAATGTTTAAGTCTGAATGTCATGGAAAAGATCAAAAAAGAAACACAGGAGAGGCAGAATATTAATCTGCAAACATAACAGAATGGAACATGCATGTACTGGAACAGTTGCAACCTCACTGAAACATATCAAAGAAGAAAAACCACTTTTGATTTCCTTACACTGATGAAACCTGATAAGTAACCACATGTCAAACTTCCACACATTGCAGCATAGTGTAGAGAAACTACTGGAAAGCAAGACTCAGATCTGAGCCTACAGTTTTTAGGTACCCTTAATACTACTTGCTTATGAGAAGAGTTTAATTTCATTGATAGGAACAGATATAGGAGAAGGTGCAACTTGTTGCATACCAAAATTATTAATTGAATGCATGGGACAGAGACTAAGTAGAAAAACTCTTTTCAATGAAAGAAAAAAAGCACTAAAAGAGATTTTATAGATTTTTTTTTTTGAGACAAAACATAATCCTTATATCAGAATTCTTATATCCTATGAAACTGAGTGGGTTTTTCACAATGGGGTTTTGGTTTTTTGGGTTTTTTTTTTTTGTTGTTGTTGTTGTTGTTTTTTTGTTTGTTTGTTTGTTGTGGGGGGGGGAGGGGTGTTGTTTTTATTTGTTTGCTTTTCAGAAAATCACCGACTATTTCTATGCATTGGGACAGTTTGCATTGAAGAAGCACCACAACTGATTTTCAACTTTTGTACCACAAAATCATGCCATCTGTACATCATGACTATAGACAATTGCCATCTCTGGACAGAGAAGAGTCACTACCCTTCACAGAACAGCCAGTGACTCACAGGAGCAATTACCACTGGAGAACCAGACAGTGCTGCATTGTCAGAAACAGTATTTGACATATGTACAGCAGAACAGAGAGACAATTGTAGATTGATATCATGAGAGCAAAGTTTTAAAGTATTTCTTTCTCCTGACAGGATACTTGTGACAAATTAATGAAGGTAGAGACTAGATTATTGCTATGGTGTTGGTGTTTATGTTTGATTTCTGTAATAATCCATTTCTCTTTGGGAAGGTCTAAGTAACTTCATTGCAGACATGCAAAATAGAGACAGTCTTGTGTTTAAATAGCCAGATATTCAGTCTTTCATGTCTTTTTTAAAATTTGCTGTTTAATAGTATTTTTACCTTAACGATTTTTCAAATGTAAGGTATTGCTAGATATTTTCTTATTGTGTTCATTGTTTCAAAATGAAGCACTGAGGTCTTCCCCACAATCTGGTTTAGCTGTCTGCATTCAGTGCAAAGGCTGATATTTTATGGACGTGGTCTGCTTCATCATAACCTATGCTATAAACAGTAAGTAGCCACAGGCTTAGCAAGTTCTGCCTTGTTTTTTAGTTATAAAACTTTCACAGAACTTTGTTATTATTGCTATCATTATTGTTCTTTAAGAATCCTCTTTCATCTCTGATGGATATCAATACCTGTTTAGTCGATACTTTTCAGTAATAAAAAAGTACTCAATTTTGTAGCACATAAGACAAATTACACACAGAAATACTGTTAACTGATATATCATTTTCTTAAATAAGTACCTGGGGATTTGAACTTACCTGAAGATTGTAACCGAAAAGCCACCAGGTTGCCCAATGTGACAATCATTGAGCATACTTGAAAGATGAGTTTCATGGTTGGAATGACATAACAGACTGAAGAGATGAGTAATCTTATCTCCGGAATTTATTATTTGATCACTTTGTACCAGAGACTGGAGGGAACTAGAGGAAATTACTACAGGAAACAAAAAATTGACATTATCTCTAGCTATAAAAATTGAAAAATCCCAGCACCATCAACAAAAAGAATGCACACCATTTTAATATATTTTAAAAATATATTCATATTCTGAGAAACTAGCTGTATCTCTCTTTTCAGTGTTTCATCTCTTCACAGCTGTATCAATCAGGTGTGACTGTAGCCCTGATCCAAGTGAGTACCAGCTAGCTGTGATCACATTACAGGATGGATGAAGATTCTGACTACAAAGCACACAGTGATTGAGGGTACAGGAAGTATATAATAGTGTACCTTCCCACATGAAATCAGAAGCTATTCCTGTTAGCAATGTTTATATTGCCACTCCACATTTCTGGTGCACCTTTGCTAGTTTGAGCCATTTCTGTCACCAAATCAGAGGCAGGAGTTGTGGATCTTTGTAACAGAGGGANATATATATATATATATGTAGATGCTATATCCCTGATATATATCCGTATGCCTAAAATTATGCATAAGAAGCGGGAAATAGAACATCGTTTTACCCGAGATGAAACATTTTAGAAATATCAGAAGGTAAAATCTTGTAATAAACACAATTATCACATCTAAAATAGACCTATTATCTATAGGTCTGCAGTAAACTGAGTTTAGACTGTGTCCTGCACATACTAGAGCAGAAAGCAGGAACATTGAAGCGACAAGGTGAAGTAACTGGTGCTGAGGACTCAAGAGCCACACAGTGTGCACAGGAATGGCAGGGAGTCTTCCTTAGACTAACACCAGCCCTGGTGGGCTAAATGCCTATTAACAATCACAGCCTGTTATATCCCCTGGAGCACATCTTCAGGGCTAGGCTCATCCAAGAGGAATCCAATGCTCTGCTGAGGCTGAGTAAACAAAGGTACAGGAAAAATTACTTTCACAAGGATGGTCTTATACGAACTAACAGGTTAGTGTGGCCCTAGCTTGCTGGCTTTGTCCAGTAAGATCTCATGAAGAAATACCTGAGTGACAAAGTGCTCTCTTCTGTAGGCTTGCCGATTGGGTAAAGGTTTACAGTTTGCTTACCTAGGGACATGTAAATATCCACTGGCTGATTAAATACAGTCTCTGCCTTCTTTAAGTATCTCACAAAAAAAGGCTACTCTACAAAATCAAAAGCTGAACATGTAAATGATAGATCTCAATTCCTATCTCTGTTTCCTAGCTAGTCTAAACTTTTTCTGTGCTTGTATCAGAAACAGTACAGAAATCTCCTCCTTATGCAGGGGCACACCTAGGCACACGGTTAAGTCAAGTTGCATGGATAGTGGCCTGGGTACACACACCGTATTGCCTTCTCATCCCCTCATGTTTTGTTTCCAGTTTCTCAAGTAGAAAGAGTAGAAATTTTGCCTGCTGCACATGGTACTAGGTAGGGAGCTCGATCATGACTGGGGATACACCAAGAAATGCTGCCATGATTTCTGGTTTGGCTTAATTTTCTTTCTCCTCAGAGCCTCACATAACTTGTTCACTGTCCTTTTTAACCCAGTAGTATGGTTTGTCAGATGAGATGTTTATCAGCTTTGACACAGTCTCCACCCAAGTTATGCAATACAACTTTTGATCTGGCTATTCACTTCTCTTCAGTTGACTATTTTCACTAGCTTATCTATTGCATGTTCTGGGAAGACCTATTCAAATCTCAGGAGTTCCTGGTAACCCCAACATGACTGTCTGACACACAGAGAGACCTTTAACTCCCTAGCCCCTGATGTGATCCAGATCCTCCAACGAGGCATTAATTTCTTCATATGTCTAGGTAAAGACAGTCAGTTGATATTTACCTTTGAATGAGAAAGCCCTGCTACTCGACACACAAGTTACTTGGACGATGTTGCCACAGGGATTTGAAAATATGTGGTAATGAACTGGCAGAAGAATTGGAATTGTGGAAGCAAGAGTAGTATTACACTACGTGGGTGGTGGTTTATTAGCTGCAGAAATCTAAGAATGTTTGGAAATTACTACAAGCCTGTAAAAATTTCTAGGACAGGGTCGAGTACCATTTATTGAAAAATAGGGTCCAAATAGAAAAAGAAATTGTGATTTATCTGGGCTTCAAGATTCTGCAGGAACAAGGAGGGCTGAAGACTGACAAAAAAGAAGTTATTTGCCAGATTCCCAAACCAAAGACTGGCAATGGAGAGCATTCCTGGGAATGATCAGATGGTGCAGGTTGTGGATGCTCAACTATAGACCGCTGGCAAAACCCCTGTATAAAACCGTGAATGAGCCAAGAAGAGACTGGATATGCAGCTGTCACTATCAAGCAGTAGTGAAAGCTGGTGCCACATATCTGCTGTGTTGCAGCAAGCCTTAAAAATAGCTACAGGAAAGAAAGTAAACATTTGAACTGACTCAAAATATGCATTCGGTGTGGTACATTCACAGAAGACTCTCTGGAGTCTCCTGTTGGCCCAAGGATCACCCATCAAATAGAAGAGACTCTCCAACTCCTACAGGATATACAAAAACCCTAACAAAGTGGCAGTAATGCACTGCAAAAGCACATCAATATGGACAGACTGCAGTGAATGCAGGGAATCAGTTGATAAAACTGCTAAGGAGGTGGATGGTACCTTGCATTGTTATCAGTAAAACAGGTGAAGTTACTAATTTTAAAGCCTAATTATAGTAAGGCAGATCAACCGTTGGCATCATATTTAAAGGTGATCACAAATGAAGAGGGTTGGTTAACTATTGCATAACAAATTAACCCACCATAAATAATAATTAAAATAGTGGAGGAGAGAATAAGAAACACTGGGGTAGTGAAACCATCGCTCATAGTCTTCAAAATTTAATTGTATGTGTAAGTATGACAGGAATAATAAAATATATGCCTCAAAAATAACCCTGTGAATAAAAGAGACCATCCCTCAGGAATAACTAAGCAAGAGAATTCTCCTAGTGATTACTGGCCATTTGATTATGAGTTACCAAAACAAAATGGTTATAAGCATTTACTGCTGATGACTAACACCTATTTGGGATGGCCTGAAGCTTTTCCCTATTGGACCAACAAAGCTAGGGAAGTGACCAAAATTTACAAACTTTACCAGGACAATTCTCATAGGCAGAAGTATTAGACTGGTCTTGAATAGCTTATTTGCACCAAAATTTTATCTGGCTAAACAATGATGATTGTTACCTGTTTAAATGGCCAATGTTAACCTCTACATGAAATTAAAAGGTAAGATTACCATAATCTTATAGGGGGGAAATGCCAAACCTAAAAATAAGAATGGAACATCTATTGTTTATGTTGAATCAACCCTGTCTAGTCTAAACTGTAGTCAAGGATATATAACTAAGGGTAGATAGTTAAATGTGAAGTAAAATAATAGTGTTAATAACCAGTCTATAAAACAGCCAAAGGAGTTCAAAGGACCTTCAGACACCTGGAACATTGGAGTCCACAGCTACCTGGGAACACCACAATTACATGTGAAGATGAAAAGAGAATGCACAAGAAGAAGTTTTATGTTAAATGAATCTTGGAAATAGTTTGTATAAAATAGGAAATCTAATGAATATGTAACCTTTTGATATATAACTATAAGCTTGACACTCACTTCTCATGGTTTCAAGGTAGAGGTATCCCCATGTGCATCCTGGTCAGAATAAAGGAATGCCCATTTCTTGACCCTACATTGGCTTTAAGAAATTTATTCCCAGTTTTTGGTAACAACAGAACTGAATTACTAAACTAGACCATGTCTGATAGTTAGTGGAAAGCTAAAAATCACTCATGCCATTGCAAATGACAGTGAGATAAACAAATAAAGGCAGATATCCAAAATTCTTGTGACTTCCACAAGTCCCCATTTGAATTTAAAAACACATTTTCCTTCCAGAAAATGTGTCTTGAGTATGATGGAGCTGAATTTGTTTCTGTCTGCTTTAACACAGATAAAACATACTGGATTGCAGACATCCTAAACCAGTTCATTCTTTAGGGTAAATGAGTGTAGGGGGACAACATTAAAAAAAAAAAAAAAAAAAAAAGGTCATTATTCTGATTTTGAGACACTAGATCTAAGCCAATATAGAATTCTCAAATGACACCACCACATTCTCACTGACCATTTTCTCCTACCAGGTATTTTTATATCTGTATCTTCCAGCAGACTACTTCCTTTTAAGATATTGGGGGTCTGTCGGAGTCAAACAAAGTTACTCTTTTTACTATTTTGCAGTCAAACCTAGGGTTGAGGTACTAGGGAATAAAAATCAACAAAAACTGGGTCAAACAAATCACTTGCGTAAAGCCAATGTGCTGTCAAGCTATTTTTGTTTCTACTGAGAGAAACATCAATGTGGCACTCGAGGGACATAAGGCTTGGGCACCTCCTACCTCTCTCATATGCCGGCAGTCCCTGGATCATCCACCTTCCCCATGTTCTGCTTTCTGGAAGCCAGTCCTGATATGATTTTTTTTCAAATATGGATGATGCCCATCCATGAACTGAAAAGACACATGGGAGCCACTGAATTTATTCTCCCCCAGGTCTTTTTCTGCCTGCCTGAAGAAATTCAATTGATTAACTTCCTCACATCCTCTGGGTTATTGCTCTCATGAGGACAAGGACAGAGCATTGTCACAGTGTGCCCCCCTCTTCAGGGATTACACACATTTCCGTGTTGGCATGTTAAACCTGAGAAACGATATCCATCCTAAAACTGTAACTTTATGCAGGAACAGGGAAAGAAAAAAATGAGAATGAATTGAAAATTCAAAGCCAGAGCTTGTGATTTTACTGCCATCAGAGAAGTCCCTTAAGAAGATACTCGGAGGATGAGGACAATGCAAGTACATCAAATAAATCAAAATAATCCTTTTGAACTTAATTTTGCACATTGGATAAAACCTCGTAAACAGCCCTTGGCTCTCCACCAACTCTTTCGCTCATGACAGCAGCTCTCAGAGGTGGCTTTACTTGTTAGATGCAACCACCATTACTAACTTTCATCAACTTGCTTCCTCCTTTTGCTCCCCGTCCTATTTCATCAGTGATGTAAAACAGGTCTTTGATCATTACATAGTTCAGCAAAGCAAATAGTACTTGGCTTACTTTTTTTCTTCCCTTACAACCTGAACAACTCTATAGCCTGTAACTTCCATTTAATGTTGGTGAGAGACACCACAAAAATCCCCACAGTACAGCAGAGATTGTCCCTTTATTTACAATGATGATCCCTTGTAATTTTTAGTATTAAGGGGAAGTGGTTTCAGTGTGCTTTGAGTGAGTGGGATAAAGGGAACAATGAGCCATTTGTAGAAAATAGTGACTCCCACCACTCTATGATTAAAGAGCTTAATCAATGAATCAGCACAGTCCTTTGTTCTGACAGGACAGGACCTTCTTGAAATAAGCTACAAAGTGCATGTGTAAAGACTCTACTGTACTTTTTGGGCTCATCTTCCGTTCATGGGCAAAACTTCAAGGATTAGTCCACAAGGGCTCCTGGCACACTTTGAATTCATGCTTCGGTGCAATCACTTCAAAATGTCACTGTTTGATCTCTCTGTGTGTCACCATGGCTTGGACTGTCTCACCTTTATTTATGAACAACAGGAAAACAATGAAGGAAAGACTCAAGAAAGATGGCAGGTGGTCTGCACAAATGAACAAGCTAATCTCATATGACATGACCAGACATGGAAAGGAAGTGTGTAAGTAGTGGAAACTAGAGCAAATGATCTAGTAATATAAAGCTGCTTTTTGATCTTGCAGGGACAAGGTTAGAAAAGTCAAGGCCAGCCTGGAGTGGAATCTGTTAAAGGATATGAATGGCAACAAGAAAGTACCTACAAGAACACAAACAGTGAAAGGAAAACATGGGCCTGCTGCTGAATGAGGCAGGAGACTTGGTGACAAATGACATAGAAAATGCTGAGCTAATCAATGCCTTCCTTGCTTCAGTCTTTACTAGCAAGACCAGCCCTCAGGAATGCCAGGCCCCTGAGAGAGAAGGAACATCTGGAGCAAAGAAAACTCCTTCCTAGTAGAGAAAGGCCAGATTAATGGGCACTTTAACAAAGTGGACATCCATTGGGCCTCATAGAAAATGAAACCATACTGAAAAACTTTTTCAATGCGAGGGTGACAGAACACTGGAACAGGCTGCCCAGAGAGGTTGTAGAGTCTCCTTTGCTTTGATAAGGTCTGCCACTGACTAATAGCTACCTGGTTTGCTTGGGAATTAATTGGCCAAGGCAGGAATTATAAAAATCTAATTATTCTTATTTTCCCAGAAACCCCACCCCCAAACTATATACAGAACTAGTTAAGGTTTATTTAAAGGCTCTAACTCCTTTGGGAAATCTTCATGAGGATGCTTATGGGCAAGTTTAGTGATTTAGGAAAGTCAGACAATGGAAAAGGCTAAGGTACAACACAGCTTTACCCCACTTATAAATCAGGCTGGTCAGAGAATTTAAGGGAACAGCAGACTTTACTCACTGAGGTGAGGTAGGAAATAGACGATGATGCCTGGTGAATTCCTCTGCTTGGCAGCCTCTGAAACTGCAAGCAATATCCAATCATGTGGATCCATGTGGCAAAAGTCTGAGGCAAGTGGAAAAAAAACACCAGAGTCAAAGTGTCTCAGACATAGCTTCCGCAAGACAGATACGTGGAGAGGCACTACCTTGGCAGCACTGGGGAAAGGTAAACTGCTGGCTTGCTGCCCAGCTCGGGTAGTGGTGAAATGTGCCTTATAAACTAGAAGGATGAATGGAGAAGACCTGGAGGTTAAATAACCATTTCAAGAATGGATCATAGCCACTCTCATAATTCACCACCAGCTGGGCTGCACTACCAAAATCCTGGCCTGCCTTTCAAGTCACTCACAATTTCAGCTTCTGGAACCTGTAGTGGCATTCAGTTCTGTTAGCCTGTGTGAAGCTTTGGTGGAAGTAATATGTTAGCAAGTGTAAGGGAGAAAAAGAATAATACTTGGTCTTGATTTGCTTCTGTCTTTGTAAAGAACAGGTTCTCATCCCTAAGGGTTCAATGTATCTTCTAACAAATCAGGTTATCAACCAAGAGTGTTTTGCCTGAAATATTATTGCTAAAGCACAAAGAAGATGGGTGTGACACAAGCAGGCAGGTGCTGATTTCACACTGGTGTGCTTGGAAAGTGTTCCAGGCTCTTTTGCATACTGGTGAGTCCCAAAGGAATAGGAAACTCTAACACAGCCTAGAATTTCCAGCCAGCTTCCTTTCAGATAAGGACTAAGTTTAAAGAACTCTTCTGGAGAAGCATCTGCACATACAGTTGTATCCGAGATATGAAAAATAATATAAGAATATTAAAAATTATTTTTCCATACTACTTAAAATTTCTTTTGAATGAAACTGCTCTCATGCATTATGACAAAATGCAGCTGTTGGATTTTGCTTCTGAAGAGTGCTAAAAAGACACTCAGAAAATAAAACCCCAGCAGATTTCAGCCACTGTTGGTGTGGAATGCTGCTGGTGTTTCACAGCAGCTTACCAGTGGCAGCTGTGTCGAACCAGACTGAATTCTTTCCACTGTTAACAGTAGCTTTTGGTTTTGGTTTGTTTTTTTAATTTGTTGTATTTGGAACCAAACATATTTAAAAAATATAAATGCAACTGATCAGTGTGAAAGAACACCAGACTGAGTAGACAGTAATCTCAAGAGGTACTGAGATGACAGCAGGTTCTTTTCTTTGGAAAGCATTTTAATCCTTGTCTCAGCTATTTGTTTTGAAAGATGCAGGTACTACACTCATTTCATTAGTCAGGCAGTTTATTGAATTGGGTGTTTTTATCATTTTTTAGATAAGATTAATCCTTCAGAAGACTAAAATGTCCAAAAATTACATCATACTAAGAATTTCATTCTTCTGAAACTACTGGGCAAGGACTTCCAGGAACATAGGAAATTTTTTTTCAGAAGTGGAACTGATCTGTGTTGATACTTTCTTTTTGAGAATTTTTAATTAGCTTTCTCAAATCACTACACTTCTTTTTCCACATAGTTTGTCTGAGAATCGCAATTTTTCACCTCCGACATGTCTGAATTCAATGACAGGAAGATCTGCAAAACTGGTACTTGGAACTGAGCCCTGTGGACTTTTGATACACTGAGTAGTTCATTCTAATTTTCATAATGCATTAAATCTCTCATGTAAGTGAATTTGCTACTCCTAAAAACCCTCACATTCCTCTATTGATGTTGACACCGTCCTAAAAATATTATAAACTGCAATTATTGTTTGAATATATGTTAGTGCTCTTGGGCTTAAATCTGGCACAAGAACCTGATCAAAGATATCTTAAACAGTGTTCCTTTGACCTTGAAGTTGAGTTTTGAGTTAATTTACATTAAGATTAAAATTAAGACTGTGAAGGGGAAACACACTGCTGATGTTGTCACCAGGAGGAAAACACACCAGTCACAGTGGCAGTTTTGTACCCCTCACTGAGACAAGGAAATAGAAACAGAACCTTCTGTGCAAACAGAAGTTGCACTATGAAAGTAGCATTTTCTATATATAGTGACAATCCTTAATTTCCAGGACTTTGAAAACTAGTAGTTTTTCACTAGAGTATAGGATATGAGAGAGGGAATGGAATCATTCTAAAACTTTGGGNGGGGGGCGGGTAACTCCCAAACCCACATCAGGGACCCTGAGAAGTGCAATAGAGGTAAAAGTTATTGTCTTTTATTAGGAAAGGATTTGCTCCAAAGATTGTTATGTACAATGAACAGCAAGCAGGGAGCAGACATCCCTCATCTCATAGGCTGAGAAGGTGCCTACATCATGTCATCAGAACAGAGAAATAAACAAGGCCTTTCAGTTTTGGACTTGCTCTAGGAAGATCCTGTTGTTTGTTTTCTTCACTTCTCCCAGTTCTTTTATGAGCATTAGCTATTCCAAATGCACCACCTGAAAAGCCATATTTCCACTGTAACTTAACCTGCATTTGATAACATTTGATTTCAATCTGACTAACATTAAGAACATTTCCTGTAAGCCTGTGATTTCTAAGAAAAGCAGATGAGGCACTCTAGCAAGTGCCCACCTCTCCAAAATATTGCTTGAGGCTGTCCAAGGGGGAGTAGAAGGTCTTCTATAGGATCGGGGTTGTGTGTGAGCTATATAATTGCAGGGATCGAGAGAAATCATGTCTTCCAATGAGAAGCAACAGCAAGGCAAGCCTCCAGCATTTGACAAGCTAAATGGAATCAGATTTGGACTCTGATGGATCTCAAAGGTGTTTTAATGTATGAGAACTCTTTCAAATTTTGTTCACAAGGCAGCCAGGTTTAATCTAAGCTAACTAAAATATTAAGTAAGATTTGCTGGTATTAATGAAACATATAAAACAAAACATATAAAATGACAGGTTTTAAAACTTACCTCAAGAAATGGTATCCCCTAAATATATATATTAAAAACGGGATGCTTTAAGGCACCCCATACTGCACACACATCTTTGCACATTGTGTCAGGGACAAGGCATCTGTTCTATCACAAACACAGAGAATAAAGTTATTTGTGTCTTGCAATCAGCATACAATTGAAGGACAAGCCAATGGTATCACCTGGCTTTAGTCTGAGTTCCTGCCTAGCCTGTTTCTCAAGTTTTCAGATTTGTTCTTCCACATGCGCCTGTCTCTTTGTAGTAACAGCACGAGCAAAGACGGGTGCCACATCACCTAAACATGTGAAAATAAATCAGAATGTGAGAATTTAAGCTAATGCTCTTGACATGGCTCACCATGAAAGAAACTGCCAGAGTGTATGCAACAGCCAGTGAACCCTGCTGGCCTTTATCCCATGCACAGTATAATCTCTCCATGGTTTGATATGTTCCATATCAGAAGCTTCTTCTGATTACAGGTCAGCATTGTAACCAGCGCTTCATTTGACTCCTGCGTAAGGAGATAAGCAGCCCTAAAACTGACTGAATCCATAGTGTCAAAGTATCTTAATGGCCAAACAGAGTCTAGTGGGAATCAACTTGGATAAACAAATACATACTCTCTAAATACTTAAGGCATATAAAATTATTAAGAAACAAGATTTGAGTTTCCCAAACACTAAACTGACATGTATGCCCTTGAATCTTTCAGTTAAAATGATTTTGCTCAAAAGAATAATGTATGTGGTAAGTAATACTACATGAAGTTCATTAAAAATTATTCAAAGATGCTTCATAATAGAAATTAAAATAGCAAGAACATGACTCTATACCTGAGATTTTTTTCACTGCTTCTCCTTTTAAGTCACATCTTTCTATATTATTCACATTTCTGAATAAACCTTGTAATATTATTGTTATTCTTTCCATCATTTTATTTGCAGAGTAGATATATTTTCTTATTTTCTCCCCATTTAATTCCATCTCACAGAGCTCCATTACTCACTTATTCAACAAACAAGCATTAAAGACTATTTAATAGACTGAAATTCAGTAATTTACAGTAATTTACAATTTCTGAACTGAGAAAAACATCTGTTTAGTATGAGCATCCAGCTGCATATGAACCCTGCAACCACACACCTCTGAAGATCAGACAATGAAGATGAGACTTCCATGTAGACAAATACATATTCCATTGTTCATTTTCTTTTCTGTTTAATAGGAGAGTTCATGCTAAGTTTTTTAGCCATCTTCCTAAAACCTACAATTAGAACTTGCTGTCATAATACAATGGAAGCAACCACAGTTTACACTTTCAGCACTGTAATTCATCCTGACCTCCCATGTGTGGCAATAGGAAACTCCATTTTTGTGAGTAATCACCTAATTGGTGCTGAACACCTTCACCACAAAGCAGTATGAAAGTCAGCTGCTGACATAACGAACTGGTCTCTAAAAATGAATCATTGTGGGAAAAAAAATACCAAACCTACTACCCACTAGCAGGCAGCTTCAGTATCACAAAATCACAAGATCACAGGTTTTTCATGTTGGAAGTGACCTCTGGAGATCTTTGGGTCCAACTCCCCAGCTGCCAGAGAAGGACCACAGATCACACAGGAATGCATCCAGACAGCTCTTGAAAGACTTCAGAGAAGGAGACTTGGCAACCTCTCTGGGGAGCCTGTTCCAGTGCTCTGTGACTCATACAGTAAAGAAGTTCTTCCTCATGTTGAGGTGGAACTTTCTGTGCTGTAGTTTACATCCATTGCCCCTTGTCCTCTCACAGGGGGCAAGTGAGAAGAACCTCTCCCTTCCTTCTTGACACCCAGCCCTCATATTTATATACTTTTATTAGATCCTCTTCTCCTCTTCAGACTAAAAAGCTCCAGGTCTCTCAGTCTCTCCTAAGAGGGCACATGCTTCAGTCTCTTAATCATCCTTGTAGCTCTCCATTGGACTCCCTCAAGTAGATTCCTGTCCCTCTTCAACTGGGGAGCCCAGAACTGAATGCGATATTCCAGGTGGGGCCTCTCTAGGGCAGAGTAGAGGGGAAGAAGAACCACCCTTGAACCACAGACCACACTCCTCTTAATGCACCACTGGACCCCATTGATCTTCTTGGCCACAAGGGCACATTGCTGTGCCATGGATAGCTTGTTGTCCACCAGGACTCCCAGGTCTTTCTCCACAAAGCTGTTCTCCAACAGATCACATCCCAACCTGTACTAGTGCAGTTTATCATTCCTTCCGAGGTGCAGGACTCTGCACTTACCCTTGTTAAGCCTTATTAGGTTCCACTTTGCCCAGCTCTGCAGTCCATCCAAGTCTCACTGAATGGCCACACAGCCTTCAGGTGTGTCAGCCAAGCCTCCCAGTTTGGTATTGCCAGCAAACTTGATGAGAAGACACTCTGCAGCTCTTTCACAGGCAAGGATGAAAGAAGTTGCATTATATATCACTCTAACTGCAAAGACCTGTAATGCTTTCCTGGTCTTTTTATGGTTTTAATCATGTATGTGTGTATGTGCATGCACCTTTACGTATAGGTTCTGTATAAATAGACACATAAATACATACATATTCATACTCCATAAATTCATGGTCCCTGATGGGATGCAGCATGAGTGCTGAAGGAGCTGGTTAAGATTATTGTTGAGCCACTCGCCATCATTTTTGAAATGGAGATGTACCTGAGAATTGAAGGAAAGACAATGTCACTCCAGTCTTCAAAAAGGGCAAGAAGGAGGACCCAGGAAACTACAGACCAGTTAACCTCACCTCCACCCACATGGAAAGGTGATGAAACATCTCATTCTGGAGTTCATCATGCTTGGCCAATCTGACAGCCTCCTGTGATGGCATGACTATCTGGGTAGATAAGGAGAGAGAAGTGGGCGTGGTCTACCTTGGCTTCACCAAGGCTTTTGACACTGTCTTCCATAACATCCTCACAGATAAGCTTAGAAAATGTGGATTAGATGAGTGGAGAGTGAGGTAAATTGAGAACTGAATGAAGGACAGAGCACAGAGGGTTGTGATCAATGCTGCAGGGTCTAGTTGGAGGCCTGTGGCTAGTGGTGTTCCCCAGGGGTCAGTACTGGATCTGGTCTTGTTCGACACATTCATCAACGACCTGGATGAAGGGAGAGGGTGCACCCTCAGGAGGTTTACTGATGATGCAAAATGGAGGAGCAGTTGACACACCAGAAGGCTGCGCTGCTATCCCACAAGTCCTGGACAGGCTGGAGAGCTGGGCAGAGGTGAACCTCATAAAGTTTAACAAGTGCAAATGCACCTTGAAAAGAGTAACACCATACATCAGAAGAAGATTAGGAGCTAACCTGCCAGAAAGGAGCTCTCTAGGAGGCACCTGGGAGTCTTGATGAACAATTTCACCATGAGCCAGCAATGTGCCCATGGGCCAAGGCAAACAGTATTCTGGAGTGTATTAATAAAAGTCCTTGTGAGTCCACACCGGGAGTTATGTGTTCAGTTCTGGCCTCCCCAGTTCAAGATGGACAGGGAACTAGTGAAAAGAGTCCAAATGAGGGCCACAACATTGACTAGGGGAACCACAGCATCCCTCTTAACGTGTGAGACTGAGACACCTGGGGCTCTTTAGCCTGGAAAAGACATAATGGAGAGGGGATTTTATCAATGTTTATAAATATCTAAAGGGTGGAGATCGTCAGGATGGAGCTAGGCTCTTATCAGTGGAGGCCAGTGGTAGGACAAGGGGCAATGAGTACATGGAGAAGGTTTCACTTGAACTTAAGGAAAAACTTCTTTTCCTTGAAGGTGACAGAGCACTGGAACAGGGTGCCCAGAGAGATTGTAGAGTCTTCCCTGGAGAATTTCAAAACTTACCCACTATCCTGTGTGATTCTGTGATTCCGTAACAAATTATTGCTATATACACATATGAACATATATACACTCATTTATGTTTTATTGTTTTATCCTGTGATGAGCAAGACACTTTTCATTCATATTTCTAGATCAAATTAAATCAGATTTTAAATGTGACTTCAATGCACCGTGCAAAATATTTAATGATCAATACTTTTTATTATCCTTTAAGACTAACCTAGCAGTTAGTTTGCATTCTTTGCTCACCCCTACTTGTTGGGATTGCTTTACTTCTATAAATCATACACNTTTGAACTTCCTTCCAACCTCTAACATTCTACGTGATTCTGTGTGAAAAAAATAGCAATATCAGTAATTGGGAAGACCAAATATATAGTCATCAATAATATCAACTGTGCTTAGAGAAAACTTCAGAAGGCAGCCATGCTTGAATAAAAATGCTTCAACCTTTGTTTATTGGAAATATTTGGCCTCTAAACATACTTGGAAGAACAGCAGCATCATTTAGCTGAAACAGGTGGACACAGGACTTCTATCACTTTCATGGGAGTAGTTCATAATCTCCTACAAGACCTGATTACAGGACAGTGAGTTAAGGAAAATGAAAATAAATAAACATGTCTAAATACACACGAAGCACCATAGAAGTAAAATATTTTTAAAGGTGAGAGGAAAAGTATTGCTTTAGAAACTTAAGTTGTGCCTCTGTTTTGCATTTGGGTTTCAAATGTCTTCCAAAATACACTCATGCTTTAACGCATAATCAGTGTGACATGAAATTACAGTGACTGCTGATGCAAATGAGGTAATTGTGCATGCCAATTACGTGTTACATGCCTGTTGCCTTGTTTGAATAAGCAATTACTGAATTTATAGAGACAAGCATGTTAACTAGGAATGCATATTAGGCACATAATTACCACCACTTAATTCAGAAAATCAGGCAAAGCGGAATTTTAGCTAGGGGAATGGTTATGAATCTTGGCATTTTTTCCTAGGCATAAAATTCAAGTTTCATTACATGAATTTCTTGCATTTATACCGGCTTATGCCCCAAAGTGATTTATAAAATTAAGTAAGCTCAGTAAATTCAGACACGTGCCTAGCTAAGAATACAGATGGTCATTTTTCTTTTACTTTGGCACTTCTCAATTTTGTGGGTAAATCTTGTAGAACTAGAGTTATGTGAGACCTCTTAGTTTTTTTACCAAACTTTGGTTGTCCCACTGGCAAATTAAGTGGTCCTAAATGCTCTAGATCAGAGGAGGAAGTGAAGAACCAACACACTGAAACCAAAATTTTAGCCAGAAGAATGCCCAATTCTTCTACTTTTAGATTCTTGGTAGCCTAAGGTTGCCAGGCTGCATTTTTATGCCCAATCTGAGTAGTGCCATCAAATGGTGTCACATCATCTGGATAGTGGGGATGACTCACCAGAGGATCATCCAGAATTTGTGAGGGCTTTGACCACCTTATGCTCTGGGTGTTTTTCTCTATCTCAAAATGGCATGTATATGTAAACCCTCAATTCTGTTACAGCATTTGCTGCAAATGAATTTATAATATGCATTTGTCAACCTGAAAAGCAAAACCTTGTATTTGATAGCTCCTGGTGATGACTTTGTCTGCAGTCTTAACGATAAATAGATATTAATAATTCTTAAACAGAAATGTCAATATAAAGAGAAGATCCAGAACCACTTATATTATAACTTTATAACTTGTTTGTATATCATAGTCTATAAACCAGCTATTTCACAGTTGTTTCACATGATAAACTAGATGTTTAATATACTTTCATAACTATTTCAATTGACAAAATCAATAGTGGGACACTCTTTAAAGAACTCTTACAGGAAGACAACAAAACTGGCAAGATACCTCTTCCAGACCCAATCTCACTTATTTGGGGTTTTTTTGTTTGTTTGTTTGTTTTTTCCCATTGAGGATCATTCTTTTCAGTTGAACTGCTTTCAGACTATGTGTGCAAGTTCTGAGGAAAAATGATGAATCTAGGAAATTGCCTAGAGGTTCTGACTACAGCTGAATTTTGATCATTAGAAGCTTATCTTTTCCACGTCTGTAAAACCAAGGGAACACATTGGCAAAAATTAACTCTTTGGAATGTATAAGAAGGCAGAAGGATTTGGGATCAAACCTTTGACGCTGATAGAAAGTTCAGCAATGAGATCTGAAGCATATTGCTAAGCTGTCCTCCTTTGTCGACAGTATGTACTCCAGCATTTCAGCTCTTGAGATTCACATTGCATAATTATAACTGGAATGCTGGTGGGGTCCCAAAATGTGGAAACAATTGAGTTCATTCTTTAAAAACAAAACAGAGGGAAACAAAGCAAAGCAAAACAAAACTGCACTCCACCTTCCCCTCTGCTTTCTCCTCCTCTCCTCTATGGCCCAAGGAATACACATTGGGTCTGTTGGCCTAAATCCTCATTTCATCTGTATGAAGCAAATTAAAGAGAACAATGAGTCACCCTGGTTTACCATGGTTTCAGTCATGTATTTAAAGTTTCTCTCAATGATCAATCTATTTAATTTATTCGAGTTTGACATCAGTTCCCTGATGTCCATTATTTTGGGGCTGAAGGGGGAAGACTTCAGCCGGGACATCTTGAGTTTTTATAATATGATCCAGCTGCAGTTGCTACCTACTGCTGAGAGGGACCTTCAGCACAAGAGTAACTGGAAGTGATATGCACAAGGCAATGTGCTTAAACAGGTAAATCTGCCTTAAGGAAAAAAGGCAAAGCCAGATTCTACAGTCCCTTGCACAGTAGCAGGTTGCTTTTTTTCTCGACAGCCCCCGTTTTGTTTTCTTTGTGAGTTGTTTTAAAAAGGAAGCAGGGACCCTTCTCAGTATTGAAGTAAATGTAATTGAATTGCAAATGTTGTTTTCAAACAAGCCATAGAAATGGAAGATGAGGAAATAGAAGTAGTTTTCTAAAATGACATTGTACAGGCAAACACATGTTTTGAGTTAAGTTGATCTCATTTCTGGTAACAGTATCAACTTTGTTATTGCCATGACCAGCAGACATATGGGGAATGAAGGGTGGCAGCTTTTATCAAATTAGATCTAACTAGGAAGAATGTGTATTTTAGGTCTTTTCGTTTCTTAGTGTTTTTTTAGAAGGCAACCTGGAAAGGGCAGGCAGGTGCTGGAGGGACTCATGGAAAGGTTATATTTTTGGGGAGACCAGAAAGAGAGATTTCATTTTTGTTAAAGAACATCTTTTCAAGACTACCTTTTCTCTTTATTTCAGTTTAAAATGTGGCACTGGTATGGAAAATCATACTGAAATGTTGTAACTGCTATACCTGAGAATTTTCTCTTTGATTTGGTGTTTGTACATGACAGAACCTCCGTGCACATAAATGTAAGCAAAGTAGATTTTATTCTGTGTTGACATTTCAGAGCAATATAGTTATATCCCATGCTTTTCTGTTCTGAAATCCATTCAGCTACAGAGAATTTCACCAATCCATGAATTGCTGCAATGAAATAATGTTTGAGCCAACTCCTTGCCCAATCTCACTTATATGCTTACAAAGAAGGTGCTTCAGTGATATGGGGGAGTCATAAAAGCTTGTCTTGGAAAGTCTAAGTACAAAGAACTTCCTGTGATCATACACTTACAATAGGTTGGTATGTCACATCTCTATCAGTTTGCACTGCTGATGAAAAACACTTCTAAAGGCAGAAAATTCTATGTTCAAATAATTTAGAAATAATAAATACAAGCTTGCCACTTCAATTGCTCATTCTTTGCACTACATCTCTCTCATGTTGTTTTATGTTGTTTTAACTGAGAAGCTTTTCCAGTAGAAGCTATATTGGTTCACAAGAGGATCAAACTGTGACATCTTCACTCACAGCTAAGAAAGAGTCAGCTTAAATACTCAGCACCATGTAACTCAGGCATTGTTTCACTGCTCTTTTGCTTGAGTGGAAAACAATAGAGCACATTGGATCTGTCTTGCTTTCATGCAGTGCAAATTTCTTTCAGTGCAAACCTGTGAAGTGGAATTCTATAGGTTCTCTCTAGATCTATCAATTATCATCCATGAAACTATGAAAGACAACATTTTCCTTAGTCTTTCACTGAAGAAGTCCACCTTATACTGTAAGGAGAGCTGTGGAGCCAATCCAGGATGCAGCCCATCTCTGCCATCCCTGTTACAATGGAAGCAAATTAAATGCGGTTCAGGCTGACGTGCTGTTGACATTCTGTCCCAGTGCTGTGCTGAAATACAAATTTAAATTAGGAAATGAAAAGTTCAAATATGGATGATAAACTGGATAAATAGCAATAGTGAGTAATAATTTCTGCTGAAGTCAGTGTAACATCAAGCAAGAGAAACAAAGTTTGGCAACATCTAATACACAATACTTACAGGGAAAAAAATCAAACAGATCAAGATAGGCCTTCTTTCTTTTTCTCTTTATCTCAAATTTCATTATCTCCCTTATCAAGCAGCAACACAGAGAAAGCAGAACACACTGAACAAGTGTAAAGCTTTGTTTTGAACAAAATTAGTTCCTCTGCTTCGCATCATTGCTCAGACAGCATCTTTGGACAAGCATTCTTCTTTATAAGGGAGGGTGGAAGAAGATGGAGGAAGATTCAAAACATGAAATGTCTTTCCATTTGTACATTACACATTTCTTCATGGCACATGTCCTCATGCAGCGATGGGAACTGTCATAGCTGGTGCTGTACTTGCACTCACAATCCAGCAGTAATAACCCTGACAACAGGGCCATTAAAAAAGGACTCTAGAAGGTTATGCACCCCTGCTCAAAATCACAGGTAACTGATCTGTTACTGTCACAGGTTATATTCTAACCCTTTCGACCATTTTTAGGAACTTTCTATAGCTTTTTAGCAAACAGAATCCAGGAAGAAGACAGGGGCCACACCTGCTTATACCCCTATCAAAGGTGATGAGCTTATTTATGCTTCAAAGACTATATATGTTCTTCTTATCAAGAGGCATAGAAGAAGTGACAGAAGCTCATATCTAAACTTCCTCTGTATTCCCTCCCAGAGAGAGCATGGCTTGGTCTCCCAAAATACCACTTCTTCCCAGAAAGATGGGGAAGCCTATTAGCCCCTCCATGTCCTATCTGGAGTACTCCATGCCAAGGACAGGGTCCCAGGGCAGATGGGGAGGGCACTTGGTGCTGCCAACCCAACCACTCCTCCAGCTGGCATGCTGAAAGGTGATAAGGGAAGGATGTAAGGAGGAGATAAATGTAGCATACAACCTCCCTTTGTCTGATTGTCTGTAGCTCAGAGTCTTCCTGAGTCACAGAAGAGTGCTTGGTATTTCTTGATAAATCAAAGGTTACTGCATGAGATTTTTTTTTTAATCACCTTTTGAACCCACTTTGAGCATCAGCATCCATAGCACTCCTTGCAAAGATTTTTACACCTTAACAATGCATATTCTTGGAAAAGAGGCATCCGATTTGTTCAATTTATAACCAGTTGTTTAGTTTATAATCAGTATAACTGTCTGTCTCTTTACTATCACTCTTCTAGGCTGAAGGATGCCAGACCACCTAGTTCATTCTTAGGGGCAAATTATTTCACACCTTTCACCATTGTTGTCTTTCTAGACTTGTTGCATTCCTTTGAGACTGGACAACCAGACCCACATGCACTTTTTGAACCACTAGATACATTCTGAACTTTTATAACATCAGTATAATATTTTCTGCTTTGCTCTTTATTATCTTCTATTAATTAAAAACATTCTTGAAACCAACCAATAAATACATAAAAAGGCCATCCATGAGCTACATGGGAAAAAACTAGATAGATCATCAGTTTGCCTTGACAGGATGTTTGTGTGACAATCCAACAGATCAGGTTTCTGCTTTACATCAAGTATCATCTGGTTTTGGCAAAAAAATTAAACAAAACAGAAACAAAACAAAACCTCAGACAACCAACCTCAGCCAAGCAACTAAAACTAGTATCTTTTAATCTTGTTTCCTATGTGATTTTTATAATACTGAAATAACATTTGCTTCAGGAGCTTCAAATTTGTTATGAATAGTTCCTGCTTGAACAATTGTACTGACCTTTTAAGTGAAAGAAAACAAATATTCATATGATACTTGGGTGGTGTCTGCCTCTCTCTCCTATCGATGGCATTGGCCTCTGAAATGAGCCTATTCAACCTTGCTGTGTTGAACAGCAAGGCTTTGTGTAAGAAGGTACACACTTCCAAATGTCTCAGGAAAGTCTGTATATANTCTTTGTTTTGTATTCTTAGTTTTATACATCTCAGTAAGCCTATGAGTGAAGTAGACATCACCACTGTTTTCTTTTCACAGCCTATAATATAATTTTCTCCATTAAAATATTCCAATTAGTCTCAAACCAGCATATATATATATATATATGTATATATATATTACATGAGTTGTAAAACGATTTTTTTAAAGCGAGCCCTTTCATTCAGCTTCACTCAAGAAAAAATCTTTCTGAAGAGGAGGGGGAAAAAAAAGACCTTCACTATTTAGAGTGTGAATTCTTTTATTTAATGATTACAAAAATATAATATTGTCTTCAAAGTTATTATTGAAAATGAACCATATCAGTCAACTCATTAATTGGTGTTTCATGTCTGAAACTGTTTGAGTTTGATAAATTTATCTATAAAATCACAGAATCATAAAATTATTTTAATTGGAAAAGACCTATAAGATCTTTGAATCCAGCCATTGACCTATGGTCCACTGTGACCATTAAACCATGTCCCAAAGTTCCATTTTCCTGTGTTCTTGAACACCTTTTGGGAGGGTGACTTCACCACCTCCCTGGGTAACCTATTCCAATGCCTGACCTCCTTTTCCAGAAAAGCTTTTTCTAACATTCAATCTAAGCCTCTCCTGATGCAATTTCAGGCCATTTCCTCTTGTCTTAATACCTGATACTATTTAAAAGAGATCATTTGCAGCTGAGGTTGTTCAATCTGGAGAGGAGAAGGCTCAAGGGAGACCTTGATGCTCTCTGCAACTACCTGAAAGGAAGTTGTAGCCAGCTGGGTGTTTGTCTCTTCTCCCACGCAACCAGTGACAGAACAAGAGGACACAGTCTCAAACTGCACCAGGGCAGATTTAGGCTGGATGTTAGGAAAAAATTCTTCACAGAAAGAGTGATTGGCCACTGGAATGGGCTGCCCGAAGAGGTGGTGGAATCACCATCCCTGGAGGTATTTAAAAGGAGGCTGGATGAGGCACTTCGTGCCATGGTTTAATTAGTTAGAAGGTGTTAGGTGATAGGTTGGACTTCATGATTTCAAAGGTCTTTTCCAACCTGGTTAATTCTGTGATTCTGTGAATTCCCACCTCACTATAGCCTCCTTACAGATAGCTGTAGTGAGCAATGAAGTCTCCCCTCTGTTTCCTCACCGCCAGATTGAACAGTCCCAGTTCCCTCAGCCATCCCTCTTAAGATTTGTTCTCTAGACCATTCACCAGCGTTCTTGCCCTTCTCTGGACATGCTCCAGCAATTCAGTGTCTGTAGTAAGAGGCCCAAAACAGTACACCGTATTCAAAGTGCAGCCTCACCAGTGCTAAGTACATTAGCATGATCACTTTCCTACTCTAACCCCACTGAAAGTCAGATCTTCTGCATGGTATATTAGTATTTGGACAATTTCACTTTTCAAGATAGTACTGTTTCTTCAAGAGCCAAATTTATTAAGAAAATGAGATTGAAGTGATGCTATTTTATGTATTGGTACCTATGTCTCTCAGTTCTTTTCTGCTATTAGTCCTGCTAGCCAGCTCCAGCTAGAGTGTGACTGAAAGTAAAGGACTGATAAATATTCAGTGTTCTCAAACATTAAAAAAGTGGTCAACAAGGGAAAGAGCGGAGTCAGTGTCAGGCTAATTCATTCAATCTTCATAGCCATGAAAGGATCCTTACAGGCGAGGGACAAACAGTTCTTTTGTTACAGAGCTCATTTGTTTTACTTCAGCAGTAAGATGCCAAATTCAGCTTTGAACAGCCAGATTGCAACAGAAGATACACAGAATGATTTGAAATGCTGCATTTCACAGATAAATTCAGCTTAATATCACATAATTAATGTTCTGAGCTCTGGTTCTGAGCAAGGCAAAGACAATACTCATGACACCAGGTCAGTCTGAGGCTTCAGGCAGATAATAAGCCCACTTTTCTGAACAGACCTTAGGAGAAATCATAAATGGTTATTTCAAGCAATCAAGAGGACATTTTCCATAAGATTACCAGTCTTGCCTCTGCTTAAAAGAAGAATCAGGAAAATGACAAAACTTTCAAATTCGCAGGTATATGTTGTCAAGAGAGGGCACATTTTGATGACAAGTTTGAGACACCTGAGAGCCATTTTTTTCTTCACCACCACTCTGATTTTTCCCACCTTTCCATTTTCTACCTTTTAACTATGTTTTGTATTTGTGTTGCTACATCTTTGATATAGCTGATGGTTTTACCTTATTTCTTTTCATCTAACTTTATGTGCTGAACTAGAGCTCTTGCAGTAAGAGAGAAAGGAAGAAGTGCAAGAAAGAGGGAGCTCTCATAAGACCAGGGAGAAGAATTGAAGTAAACAGATATCTTTGGGTGGAATGAACCATCCTTTGAAGGTGATCAGCTTTCTCCATGGGCTACAGAGGGGTTCTGGATTTCTAATAGAAGCACCTCATTTAAATGGCATAAATCTGGATATAGGTGCTTGCATATTACTCTGTGCATGACAGCCTTTGTCTTGGTAGAAGGCTTCCCATACAAATATCTCCAGTTTTTATTGATTTGAGGGGCCGTCATGACCATTATGATGATGTGCAGGTTCAAAACTACCCTGAGGTAAAAGGAACAAGAAAGTATGGCCAAGTGATCACAGCAGAAAGACAGGTACATAGACAAGGAACTAATTCATTGATCTTTCTTCCCATCACCAGGAAAAAAAAAAAAACAACCTACTAAAGCCCTGATGTGAGATCAAACAAATAAGTAATATTAAAAAGACCTAAACACAGTGAAAGTCTAGACATCAAAGGGACTGGTTCTCTAGCCCCCTCGCCTTCTGCAGTGACCTATGCTCAGGCAGGATGAGTGAAGAGTGTGTGGAAATGCAACTGCTCTCATGAGGTGTCTCTGCACCTGGCTGCATTCTACTTCACAAGGTAAAGAGCTGCAATAAAATCCAGCTCTGTTTTTTAACATGAAAGCTGTTCCTTGACTTTCCTGAGGACTTTTTCTCAGTGGTCTGAAATGGCTTCCCTGAGGACTTTTTCTCAGTGGTCAGCTCTTCTATGAGGACAGGCTGAGGGAGTTGGGGCTCTTCAGCCTGGAGAAGAGAAGGCTTCGAGGAGACCTTATAGTAGCCTTCCAGTATCTGAAGGGGGCCTACAGGAAGGCTGGCTAGGGACTAATTACAAGGTCTTGCAATGACAGGACAAGGGGCAATGGGTTTAAATTGGCAGAGGGAAGATTTGGACTAGATGTTAGGAGGAAATTCTTTACAGTGAAGGTGGTGAGACACTGGAACAGGTTGCCTAGGGAGGTTAGGGCTGCTCCCTCCCTGGAGGTGTTCAAGGCCAGGTTAGATGAGGCCTTGAGCGAGCTGTACTAGTGGGAGGTGTCCCTGCCTATGGCAGGGGGTTGGAACTAGATGATCTTTGAGGTCCCTTCCAACCTTATGATTCTATGATTCTATGTTGAAGGACCTGCACTACCTCAATTTTCGGTACCCTCGGATCAGATAGTCAAGAGCAGCATAAGCCTAGCATCCTGGAATCTCACTGGTTAGATTTTAAAAATTGTATATTGTTGGATGAGAAGGTCATAGAAGACATTCTTTCTTAGAGTCACAGCAGAGATGAAGCAATTTTAAACGTATGTGTAAAAGATTAGAGATTAGAATTGTGAGATACATTTCTTCATACACTCAACGTAAGTTTCCTTTTGATCTGCACAATGACACTGTCTTAAAAATAGTTGAGTGTTTCACAGAATCACAGAATGTTAAAGGTTGGAAGGGACCTCAAAAGATCATCTAGTTCAACCCCCCCTGCCAGCAGGATCACCTAGAGGAGATCACATGGGAATGCATTCAGGCAGATTTTTAATATCTTCAGAGAAGGAGACTCCACAACCCCTCTGGGCAGCCTGTTTGAATTGATACACGTGTATGGTTCTAGGAGAGAAAATAATTTTGAATATGTTTCAAGAATAGCCAGAAGGAATATCAATATTGATGAATGAAAGTGTAGCTGAAGAGAGCAAGAAAAACTTCTGTAACTACAAAGCCAAATCTCAGACACTGATTAGGTGACCCAGAGGATGTATGTGCCCTGACATCTAGTGGAGCTATGAGTATTTGAGGCAAGTCCATCACGCAACCTGAAGGGAAATCTGGATGCTCAAGTCACACAATGGAGAGACAGCAGGATGCTGCTCTACATATCCCTGCTGGCATCTCAGTGAGGACATATTAGTTCGGGTCCTTGACACAGATTTTGCTTTAGGATTCTGTAAACTATGACAATTTGTCATGGAATTAGTGATTTAGATCACTTAAAGAGTCACCATCAAAGGTATTAGCAAAAGTGATTTTAATAATAATTTCTAAAAGTATGACTTAACAAAGTTCAATAGCAGGGTTTGCTCTGTTACTTACCACATGGAAGAAACATGAAAGGAAAATCAAGTTAGAATCAATTTTGTGTTTACATGGAGACCAAAGATGAAAAAGGGTAAGGGACATCCTCTCTTGAGGCCTCATGGTTCAGAGCACACCTTGCTTTCTGAACTGCTGATGGAACTCTGATGTGCCTAATCTTAGCCTCAGATTTGGTACACAGTTAATATTTAATGTAATTAATGCAAAGAGTGAGGAAAACCTCCCCTAGTCATGAGGATCAGAATGGATGCCTTTGCTTTCTGAACTTCTGTGCTGGTTTGAGCTAGTTGGAATATTTTAATAGAGAAAATTATATTATAGGCTGTGAAAAAGGAAACAATGGTGATGTTTACTTCACTCATAGGCTTGCTGAGATGTTTAGGAATAAGTACTCAAAACAAAAGATAAGTCAGTCTCTGAGGCTCAGTGTCTCGGTCTAGCAGCTTCTGGCTTCTCCTCTCTGCCGATTAATTTCATTAACCACTTTTTTTTTTTTTTTTTTTAATCCCCCTCCGGCCGATCCTAAAAATTCTCCTTCCATTTAAGGAAAACCTTGGGGTAAGGTGTGGGGGT